>LPNX010074943.1:521863-610698 GCA_001517045.1 Pseudotsuga menziesii | reverse complement strand
GAAAAAGAATATTTCAATCTGTTGGAAAGCTGTTCTCTGGGCCTTTGATCTTATTGGGAATTACTTGGTATGGAAGGTTGGTTCTGGAAAATCTGTCCGAATAGGAATAGATCCTTGGGTTGGATGCAAATGGAGACATGTCTTGCCTAATCCTATGAGAGATAGGTTACACTTGGCTGGTTTCCATTCTCTCTCTGATATTGGAATTATTGGAAGGTCTGTTCTAGTGCCTCAAGAATGGTTATCTGCAGATACTTTGGGTTTTAATGATCCATTTGAGATAGTTGTTTGGAATGGTTACATTACATGCCTAAAATCTAGCCATGTTAGACTCTCTATGGAAGAGGACTATCTCATCTGGCATTTATCAAAATCTGGTAAATATTCTCCAAAAGCAGGATATGATGAACTTATCCACAGAGATGTAGACTTGAAATGGTGGTGGAAGGTTCTATGGAAGATGAAGTGCCCACTAAAGTCAAAAATTTTTAGCTGGTTTCTTTTCACTGGTAAAGCATTGACTTGGGATGTTCTTTGTTTGAGAGGTAGAGAGGGTCCTGGAAGATGCTATCTATGCAAACGGAGTTGTGAATCCAATTTCCATATAGCTGTAGAATTCCCTTTTACGCAATCTGTTTGGTCTATCATTGAGGATCATTTATCCATTACTAATCTTTGGAATGGAGACTCCCTCTCTGAATGTTTTAAAAATTGGTGCCTGTTATCAGCTGTAAATTCCATAAAAACTTTACCCATCATTGTCCTATGGTTTATTTGGAAAGCAAGAAATAGATCTTGCTTTGAGGATTGTGACTCCTCTCCTGCTCTGGTTTCAAGCTATAGTCTAGGCATGCTGAAGAACATACCTCAGAACCTTTCTGTGATCTCTATTAGATCTATTGTGGTAGAGGATATTGATCATTCTTTTGCTTGGGGATACTTTGATGGATCTCCTGCTGGGGATCCAATGCTATGTGGGGCTGGAGGTATGTTGTACCTCTCTGATAGGCATTTTATATCTTTCAAAGCAGGTTTAGGGTTGGGCACAAACAATTATACAGAACTGTGTGCTCTTAAGCTTCTCCTTAGGCTAGCTAGGATGCATAATTTGGATAAACTTCAAATTTTTGGAGACTCACAGCTTGTTATTAATTGGGTATCTGGTAAATACAAATTACAAAATCTTGAACTCTCCTTGATTCTTCAAGATGTTCATTATTTATCGGACAGGTTTGAATTTGTATCTTACAACCACATTTATAGGGAAAGGAATTCCAAAGCAGATTTGTTGGCTAAAGCAGGGGGTAATCTGCATGAAGGTTTTTGGAATATTTTGGAATAGAATGAGGCAGCATCCACAGAAAATTTTCAGGTTTTCTAAAGATACTATAAAAACATGCTGTCTGTCATAGGACAGATTGACCGGTTCTTGATGACTCTCAGATATGATGCCATGGCTGATGCTTTTTATAGCTTTTGGTGATCTCAAGCAACAATATTCAGAGCTGGACCTGCGGGCTGTTAGGCCTCTCATTATGGTTCTGAAAGTTTTGTTTTGGAAATAATATTTTTCATATTTGGATGGTCTGGATCAGACATTTTTTGCAGCTGTTTTTTATCATCAGCATAAGATTTTTACGAGACTTTATCAGCATGCTAGTTCTGCTCTGATATTTTTGCATTAGATCACTTGCCCCTTATTGATCTGACCTGATTTATCAGGAGTGATGATATAAGTCTGCTATGATCAGACTTAGTTTATTTTTTGCTCTCTTTCTGTTGGAAAGTACTATTGGTAAGATGCATGTATATGTACTTTAGATTTGGATGGATTTGTGCTCTTTCTGAGGCAGATTTGTTTTGACAACTTCTTAGTTGTTTTTTTGTAAAATGGACAATGAAGGCCATCTACGAATTGTGAATAAAGTATTTACGAATTTTTTCCTTGGAAAAAAAAAAAGTAGAGTAACGAGATCTCGTTGGCATTGTATCTTTTCGTTCAATATTGTATATTCATTGACCTTAGCTGTATGTTTTGGTCGAAGATTGTATATTTATTAACCTAGAGCCTTTGTAGAGTCCACCTGTTCAAGGTAATTTTATACTGTTATACATAATTCTCGTCACTTTCATGCCATGAGAAGGATATTTGCTTGATTTCTTGAATCCCACAAAGGCTGGAGTTAAAGATGAAAGAAGAAAATTGTTTCCTTAATGTTATTCCCTAATCTAAGCCACCACCGCACCTTGTCCTTATGAAAGTGTAGGTTCCCATAATGGAAACATAACACCTCAAAGGAGTGATGCCACCTCCTATAATATTTTTGGAATAAGCGGTTCTCCCTTTCACCATTGTTTTCCCTCATGCCAAGAACGGTGTTGGACTTAAAAAGGAAAAAAAGATAAATTTCAAGAGTTTTATCGAAGATGAGTTCGTGGAAATCTCATCCCTCAATATATGGGCATGTGGAGGTCATATTCCCCTATCCTTGGGATGATCCCTCAACCTTTTCTTTTGAATCCTCAACCCACTCTGTCCATTGAGGCATTTAAATTGTGGCTTACCCCTCATTAGAAAATGGATAAATATTGTGTTATAACATCAAAAAAATTTCCAAATAATCTCTTATCTTCTTTGTTAGATTTTTATCATTCAATCTAGCATTATCTTAGGATTTTAACTGAGAGAATAACATGCACAACAATAATAAATGATAAGTTTTCGAGAGAGTTAATTAAACCGGAATTAAATGATAAGTTTTCGAGAGAGTTAATTAAACAAGAACTAAGCCATAGTAGAGTGACGATATATCGTTGGCATTGTATCTTTTTGTTCAATATTGTATATTCATTGACCTTAGGTGTATGTTTTGGTCGAAGATTGTATATTTATTAACCTAGAGCCTGTGTAGAGTCCACTTGTTCAAGGTATTTTATACTGTTATACATAATTCTCGTCACTTTCATGCCATGAGAAGGATATTTGATTGATTTCTTGAATCCCACAAAGGCTGGAGTTAAAGATGAAAGAAGAAAATTGTTTCCTTTATGTTATTCCCTAATATAAGCCACGAATGCACCTTGTCCTTATGAAAATGTCGGTTCCCATGATGGAAACATACCTTGTTGATTGGAAAGGAGTGGTGCCACCTCCTATAATATTCCTGGAATAAGTGGTTCTCCCTTTTACCGTTGTTTTCCCTCATGCCAAGAACAGTGTTGGACTTAAAAAGGAAAAAAAGATGAATTTCAAGAGTTTTATCGAAGATGACTTCGTGGAAATATCATCCCTGAATATATGGGTAGGTGGAGGTCATATTCCCCTAAGCCTTGGGATGATCCCTCAACCTTCTCCTTTGAATCCTCAACCCACTCTGTCCATTGAGGCCTTTAAATAGTGGCTTACCCCTCATTAGAAAATGGATAAATATTGTGTTATAACATCGAATTTTTTTCCAAATAATCTCTTATGTTCTTTGTTAGATTTTTATCATTCAAGCTAGCATGATCTTAGGATTTTAACTGAGAGAATAACATGCACAATAATAAACAAAAGAGACAAGAGACACAAATAATTTTCCTCGAGTAAACCATAAAGGAGAAAGCCCCGCAATTTCCTCAGAGATAGAATGAGCACCAATAGCAGCATTAAAACCCGAAAACAGAAAAGATGATCTCCACAGCTTGTTCTCTCTTACACACTTGAGAGAACTACTTATCTCTCACTCATGTGACCCAATGAGTGAGTGTGTGTGTGTTCTAAATATAGAGGCTCACTTTCTATTTATATTATTTCGTTCACTTGATGTCCACTTTAACATGTTAGCCCCACTTAACAATTACTTACTAGAGCTGACATCTCTAGGAGAGTCTAATAACCCTAGTGCCCCACAACTGTGGGGACTTTGCCCTCTGATCAATGAGGAGGGTTAACCTTGACACAAATGTGGGGACTATTGCCCCGACTTACAATAGAGGGTTAACCTCAATGACTTTACATGACTTGTTTACATTATTGAATGTATCGATCAAAAAATTGGGGCATGAAATGACTCAATTACATTATAGATACTTCCCGTAAGAAACATCGGGGTACAATACATAAGATATTCAAGTGAATACATTCCGAAGTTACAAATACATCAACACTCCCTCTTAACTAGGAAGGTATTCTCTCGACACAATTTATCAGCACAAGTCTTCTTCTCTGTATCATATGGATCATCATCAAATCATCTTCGCCATCTTCGTCATCCTCATTGTCAAGTCGTCTTCATTGTCAAGTCATCTTCATCAAGTCTGGATCATCACTTGATCTGGATTGTTAGTGCTGGATCATCATCAAGTTTGGATCATCACTTGATCTGGATCGTCACTACCAGATCATCACTTGATCTGGATCGTCACTACTAGATAATCATCAAGTCTGGATCATCACTTGATTTAGATCATCATCAAAGCTAGATCATCATTGAATCATCATCATCATTACTGCTTCTGCTATCTCAATCAAATGGTGCTATCTCTTCATTCTTCTCATCATAAAAAGTTCTACAGATCTAGCCATTTTTCATGTTGGTTGTAGGCCTACCCTTCATGCAGGTCTTCATCATATTTAGCACTTATATCTGACCATGGAGTGAACCATGTCTGAAATTCCTTCCCAACACTTACATCCTACCATGGGAGGAACACATCCAAGAACCATGTCAAAAAGGCACACCCAGCACTCACATCTGACCATGGGAGGAACACATCCAAAACCCATGTCAAAAAGGCCCAACACTCACATTTGACCTCATCTTGTAAGAAAGGCTCTGCACTTACATTAGACCTCATCTTGTCAGAAAGGCTCTGCACTTACATTTGACCTCATCTTATTAGAAAGGATCTGCACTTACATTCGACCATGTTCGAAAACACCGCATCGAAAGGGCTCTCAGTCCCAGACTGAGGATTCTAGGTAACTAACCAGGTGCCTCCATTCTCCTAGAGAATGGCATCAGCCCTTATATCTGATCAAGTGGGAACACATCCCTCAATCATGTCAGAATGGCCATGCACTCACATATGATCATGTAAGACTACATCCCACAGTCATATCAGAATGGACCTCAGTCCCAAACTGATTATTCATGGTAACTGACCAGGTGCCTCCATTCGAAGAATGGCATTCAGCACTTATATCTGACCATGTAGGAATCAATCCTACAGTCACATCAGAATGGCTCAGTACTCACATCTGACATGGAAGGAACCAAATACTCTCACCATGATAGAATGGCTCAGCCCTTACATATGAACATGGAAGGAACCTAATCCTCTCACCATGTCATAATGGCTCTAGGTCTCATCATTCCCCTTTGGAGGAAACCTCAATCTAGAGAACGCCAAGCTTCTCCCTGAAGTACTCAAACTTCACTTTGGCCATTTCTAGCATAGAATCACACCAAGGTTGATTACGTCCAAGGATAACTTGTGAGCTTCGCCAGGATCGATTACATCCGAGGACAACCTAAAAGACCATTTACATCTGAGCAACCTATGAGATTTTCCAGGATTTATGCTCAGACAACTTGTCTCATCAGCTATGCTAGAAATCTCTCTTTCAAGAGATCTCGATCTAGATCACTTCTCCTCTCTGCATCATACAAAAATGCAATTGAGATCAACCAAATCAAATAGTAGTTTTCAAAAGAAACATACTACCTCCCAAATAGCAAGTGGAAACATCTTTTTCCTCAGTTGTACTCAATGCCATACAGGACTCCATCTTGCCAAACCAAGATATCACACTTGATCCCATACTGAAGTATCACCTCGAAGTGCTCTTCCTATCAATGGCGCTTCCTTCCCAATACGAATCCACATAACCCTCCAGGTTAATCATCTGATTAGCCTCATACTTGAGCCCATAATCAACCGTACCCTTCAAGTACCTTACTACATACTTCGCAACCATCAGGTGAACATTTCTCAATGTGTTCAGAACAAAGCAAATATTTGGTCTCGTATTTGTCAAGCAAATCATCTGACGATACATCGTAGCATCAACTATCTCTGATGAAGCATTACTCAATAGCTTCAGGTTCGATGCCATAGGTGTGTTCATGGCCTTGCATTCCATCATTCTGAACCTCTTCAATATCTCTACTACATACTCTCCTTGTCCACACCTCCATTCCTAGAATGTAGTGCATCATCCCCAAATCCCTTATCTAGAACTTGACAGCAAGTCTTATTCTTGCAAATTTAATAATTTCCTCTTTTCTGTGAGGAACAAGTCATTGGCATATAACATGATCATTACTGGTCTTCTGCCTTCAACCTTGAAGTAAAGGTTGGAATCGTCTTTACTCTCAGTAAATTCTGGAGTCATTGGTAATCTGTCCATTCTATCATACCATGTCAAACCTCAGGATCTTCTATAGTCACTCCCTTTGAAGAGAAGCATCATTATCCCCCTGTCTTTCATACTCTATGCACTGAAACATTCTGTACCGGAGTGACAATTAGCTTCCTATGCTACTAATATTTTATGTATCCATCTAGGATCATTGGATTCCAAGATCCTCTATCTTGAACTTTTTCAAAAGTTCTTCTCGCACCCATCTGTGAGCTTGTCATCCTCTATAGGTTTTCATCTTCAACCTTGTAGCAAAGGTTCAGGTCTTCATGAAGCTCCTCATGTATGTGTTATCCCATGGGTGTCTTCTGAGCTTGTACATGGTCTTCTTTGATTTGCACACATGATTCTTCATGTCATGTGTATTTCTAGTGGCTGCAAATGTTTCTTCGTAGTCTATGCCTCATGTTATGAATATTTCCTTGTATCCCATGATGTTTCCATCTACTGCATGATGGAACTACAAACTTCTCTTCAGGTCTCTATACTGCATCCTAGACATCATTCTTCTTCAACTGGTCTTCCCTTTCTTCTTGGTTACTTCTTCATAGCTGGAAGTTTCTCAATCAATGATGTCGTTGCATTGATCATATTATTTTTCATCTTGAACTGTCATCACTTGTTTTTTGGAAGTAGTCTCATCCTTCTTTGCTTGTAGGTGATTGTACGCGATATTTCCTACAAGTAAAATGCATTTGTATGGTTAGAAACATTTCATATGACATATTCATAATGGTAAATTCTTATGCATAAATATATGATCATGCAACTAATTTATCCAATACAACATTCATCCATATCTCACAGAAACTTTATAGATTCCTCCCATCTCTACCAGGACAACATTGAGATTGTTCACTAATCCAATTTGTCAGCAAAGAGGTTTCATTCTATATAAGTAGCAATGGAGAGTTGTCGAGCTACTTACCCATCACATGCATATTAGTAGTATACTGTCATTAATGCAAACATTATATCATGCATAATACATCAACTGAATATAAACAAATGCATAACAAAACAATATCATGAAATGACCATTGAATACTTATCTTTATTTGTTTCCTAGGTAGACTCCTTCTTGAGCATTCAGCTTCATCGTTTCTTATCCAAATGCTAAGATGCATAAGAGGTTATTCAAGAATTGAGTCCTTCATATTCCTCATCGCTTGAGGGATCTTGTTTCGATGGTGAGAGCTTGATCTTTAGTTTCTCCCATCTTCTCTTCTCTTATTATGAGTCGAGCTTCTTCTTCTTCCCAGAGTTTGTTGAAAGTAATCACTTCCTTCTGGCACACATTCCTTGAATGAATGAATCCCATGATCCTGGGAGGCCATTCAAGGTGGTTATCACAACTTCTGCATTCTCCATTTCTTCTTCTACTGCTTCAAGTTGTTCTTTGATTTGAGAGACCCTTGTAAAGTATGACTGTATGGTCTCTGCATTTTGGATCTTCACATTCTTCAACTGGTTTCTTAAGTTCATCTTCCGATTTATGTTCTTCCCTTCAAATAGATTGGTCAAGGAATCAAAAATATCTTTCGGTGTCTTTAGGGAAGACACTTTTGGTACAAGTTGATCCGTAACTGAATCAACAATGATCTTGTTGGGCTTGACCAAGTTCTTCTTGTGTAAGGATTTTAGCCTCATCTTCCTCTAGAACTGGAACCTCTCAACTTATGTAGGTGTCCAATTCATTTTCTTTAGAGAGATCATATACTTCCATGCTTGGAATTTTTCAACTTCACCAAGCTTATCATCAAGCTGATGTGATAGATCACTTTGAAATGATAACCTCAAATGTAAATAGCAAAAGATTAGATCTTATAGATTTGAGGTGTTCGTCTTGGTTCCAGAGCTGGCTCATCTAGGGTTTGTCAGAGAAACCCTAATTTTCAAAAATTGGAATATTTCAGATAGGATTGGATAGAAAGAGAGATATATTTAAATTGAGCTGTCCAATGTGCTCCTTTTATGAAAATAGTGCAAGGAAGCTCCCCGAATAGGAAGCCCTAGTTTTCCAATTTCTTTTGCGAAAATGCCTGATACTATTTCTGCGATATCTACGAAATAATTGCTCCTCTATGTCTGAAAATTTGCACTGAGGTATACTCTCCTATCCTTGTTCAAAAACTATAGGTTTCATCAGAATTGGTTTCACCAATTGGTACTTATGATCGTTTTCTCAAGGTGACCTATTTTAGGACTTTTCATCATAGAGAAGTTGTACGGACTTCCACGTGTCACTGTTTCATATTCAGGGTCTGAAAATTAGACCACAGAAATTAAAGTTCGTTCCCTTTCTGTAACATCTTCATAAATGTAATTTGGACCTTTGTATCTCGAGATATAGAAATTATACCTAGGTGTCCTCTTTAGGAATGAATCCTAGAAGACACTGGAACCGTAAATTGGAGGAATCATATTTCCTAGAATATAGTTAATATGAGGCTGAATTTTAGATACAGTGTTAATAAGTATTTTGTCTGTGGACTATGAAAGTTTCAGATATTCATCCTTCTCCAGGCATGATATATAGCGAATGTACAAAAACTTATCAGTTTTAGTATTTTAGCGTTTTCCAACCGCGAGGTCAAACTAGGGTTTGAATTTCCCAGAGTTTCACCCAACCAAAAATATTGACCCATGTCTCTAAAATACAATTTTGATGAGGAGAGAAATCCTATGCTGGGCTCACTCAAAAATTCCTCTTCTGTAAGAAGCCCTACTTTCCTGCACCAAAAACTAAAAATGTCTGAAATCGAATTCCGCTTCGACAAAAAGATGTGCCCTTTAATGGAGAGTCAGCCTAGCATACTTTTGCTGATGGATTGTGGAGAGAGACCCAAAAAGTAAGAAGCCCTAGCTTCTGTAGCTACACAATTTCTTCTTCTCAGGTTAGCTTTGATACCATGTTAGATTTTAATCATTCAAGCTAGCATTATCTTAGGATCTTTAATTGAGAGAATAACATGCACAGTAATAAACATAAGAGACAAGAGACACAAATAATTTTCCTCGAGGAAACCATAAAGGAGAAAACCCCACAAATTCCTTAGAGGTAGAATAAGCACCAATAGCAGTAGTAAAACCTGAAAAACAGAAAAGATGATCTCTACAGCTTGTTCTCTCTCACACACTTGAGAGAACTACTTCTGTCTCACTCATGCGCCCCAATGAGTGAGTGTGTGTGTTTTATAAATAGAGAGGCTCACTCTCTATTTATATTATTTCATTCACTTGATGTCCAGTTTAACATGTCGACCCCACTTAACAATTACTAACTAGAGCCTAGCAACCCTAGTGCCCCATAACTATGGGGACTTTTCCCTCCAATCAATAAGGAGGGTTAAACTTGACAAAAATGCGGGGACTATTGCCCAAACTTACAATAGAAGGTTAACCTCAATGAATTTAAATGACTTTTTTACATTATTGAATATCCCATGTGAGGGATTCACTTGTTGGCCAATATCCTATCACGTTAGTTCATATTGTGGGTTTTAAAATTATAAAAAATCAGACCAATATATTACAGCTATTGGGGGGATGAGGGGTTTAAGATGGGGGTGGATAGGGTGGTTTATAAGGATTGAGGTATAAAAAGGGGTGGGGAGGAGATTTTAAGTATTGGGAGGGGGTTTCAACAAAAAGATTTTGGGTCAATATCTCTTGAAATTAAGGGTATTCTTTAATATCGCACGATCGCACGTGCTATGTGAGAGGTTCACTAAGTTAAGTCCTCGTGATCTCCTGATTGGAACATCCGGGCATGAGATGAATCAATTACATTATAAATACTTCCTGTAATAAACATCGGGGTACAATACATAAGATATACAAGTGAATACATTCCAAAGTTACAAATACATCAACATTCTTGATTCATTAGAGGCAAGGTGAAGATTGAGGAAAGCTTTCATTGCGAATAGCTACCAACACCGAGGCTTGGTTGTGATCTCTCCTTAATTATTTATCTATGCACACATTGTTTCTTTCCCATAAACACTGTATATCTTATTCCTATGCTTTGTTTACTATTTATTTCCTTGTTCATTTACATATAATTGTATATTATCTTTTGCTCTCATTTGGTTTGCTTCTTTTGTGTCTATTTCAGGATCTCTGCATATCTTAAGAACAACAAGTTCATACCTCCATACCTGGTTAAAAGGTACGAGATAAGCTAATTCATGTAGTCTAGTTGATTCTAGGGAAATATGATTTGTTCTATAGGTTTTTTGTTCCATATTTGAGTTATTCAGACTAGGGAAACAACCTTTGCTTGCATTGGATGAGACTTTCCACTAACAAAACTGGAAACCATACTAGGGACGTCAAATTCCTGATATCGTGTGTAGTTGGGAACTTCATTTACAATTTCATTTGTTAGATATACTTTTTAGTTTGGTGTATTGGATTTGAAATCCATATATCTGCCTCTACTTGCGTCTGATTATTAATGCTCTTGTCTATTACTATCATTTGGACTCATCTTCCAGGCTCTAACACATTTCTTTTTTCACCTTTTTGGCTTTCAACCATCATTTTGGGATAAATAAAAAGAGAAGCCACTGCACTTTATCTTTGTGCATCACGAGGTGCCACTGTAGTTTCTTAGTGATAAACAAACGATGCCATCGCTCTGTCACTATTTACAGGGTGCAGTGTTGGACCAACATCTCCCTTGTGCGAACCTGCAACACGTGGTACTGGGTAGGAACTTTAATATCAACATCATGCTTTATGTTTAAGTACATGTTTCAGCTTTAAAAGATTTGTTTCTGATAGTTACTGTCATCAATTGAAAACCGAAAATGATTAGATTCATGATTTGGTCTTTTCTTCAAGAATTATGATTTCTTTTACATTTTAAGGCTTTTTATTCTAGTTTTTGGTATGAAGTTAGTATCTTGGAAATAATTTGGTTGTTATAGATATCTGATAGCCGTTGCATTTGATAGAAAAGAAAAGACCCTTTTTCTTATTTTTTTCAAAGTAATTATACAATATTTTTTGAAGAGTGTTTCATTGTAAAATTGAGAAAAATTCATAAAAATTTGGTTTTGTAAGGACCCTTGATTAGTCTAATAAAATCTCAAGTGTTCATTGTGTTTTTTCCTTCTCGTTATCATGAAAAAACAAAAATATTTTCTTTTCTTTTTATATTTATTATTTGAATAATTGAAAACTTTTTGTGTGTAAGGTAGTACATATTTTCTTCTTCCCTATTAAGAGATATAATTTTATTTTCA
This sequence comes from Pseudotsuga menziesii, assembly GCA_001517045.1. Taxonomy (NCBI): domain Eukaryota; kingdom Viridiplantae; phylum Streptophyta; class Pinopsida; order Pinales; family Pinaceae; genus Pseudotsuga; species Pseudotsuga menziesii. Next base: position 599,037 of record LPNX010074943.1, on the reverse strand, counting down.
AATTGTATTACAAATATTTGTATGCTTGAGTTAGGAACAAAAAATAATAATTCGATATCATTTTATTGAGATTTTCTTTGTGTTTTAGAAAAAAGAACCAAAACTCAATCCTTATCTTAGGCATGGATTACTTGAAAGTTAAAGTTGAAAAAATGCATCTTGCATCCTTGCATGGTTTTACATTTCAATTTTTAACCTCATGCATCCACCTAACCCTACAATATAAAATAAAGTGCTAGTCTAGGTTAAAATCTTTAGAAAGGTGTGATAGGTTAGAGACGTGTTCCAATGCCTTTAAACATAGGGGTTGTCGTTCATTGCTTGTAATGGATCCTGAGGATCATGTGGTTATTCAACATACTTTTGGTATATCGAATGACCTTTCATATACCCTTGAGGTACATCGAAAGGTAATCGATGGTATATAGGAAGGCCCCTTTATTATGGTTGTGCATTAGACAACACTACTACGAAGTTGAGATCCCACATACCTTAAGTATATCAGGAGACACTTTTAGAGATACTAAGACCATTTGAGAAAATCCCTTTGGTCGTATTATCATCACAATAAATCGAGAATATCACTCGATGATATGATTACGCATGTACCATCTAGGTATTTGGGTATTCAGGAAAGGGTACGATCCCAATCCTCCTTGTTGTGGTTTATTCTTTGACCCTGAGGTATATAACGAGTTGTGATTATATGAAAAACCTTGTGAGTATCTTGACCTTCAATCAAATGTTGTCCCATATTTTTTTATGTTTCCTTAGCTTGAGTTGTGCTTGTTGTGCTTGAATAGTTAGAGGTCATTTTTTGGGAACAATTTGATCTACCAATTTGGTTGATTGCCACTAGGGACAGTCCCATCATATACAAGGACTATCACCTAAGTATCCTTTGAATCCTATGACTCGATCTCCTATGGAGGGAGAGATGGATGCCAAGTATGAAGCAGGAAGTGGATCTATTCTTATGTTAGAAGGAGTTCCTATTATAGAAGAGGGGAGTGAGTTCGCTCCCCCAGCTAATGTTCCTATCACTAATTATTTAGTTCGACCTATAGTGGAACAATCCTTGTATTGATACCCGTATTTTTCCATACATACCCCTATCGGGTCTATGTTCAACCAGCTTTACTAGGGATGATTTTAATAACTCCCTCTATATTTATCTGTATAAAAAATGGGTGAATCTCTCTGATATATACGAAAATTTGAAGGTGATTTTATCAATAATATAATATGTATATATAAAAATTTTGGAGAATCTTTATTTTTATTATATAATGTTGTAAAACCCTGGAGAATCTTTCATTTTATTCTATAATGATATATAATCTTAGCGATTCTTTCACTAATTTATAACATATTGTAAAATCTTGGTGAATATTTCACTTCATTATAAACAAATTTGTAAAAACTAGTGAATCTTTCACTAATTTGTAAAATATTGTAAAAATAGAGGAACAACAACATTAGTCAAATAACATGAATCCCATCATCAAAAATAGAACATGTAGACTCATAAGTCACAAATAGAGGCTGTCAATGAAACACAACTGTATTGACTAGATTCAGGGAATGTGGGGACTCTAGTCCTTATCTCATCCCTTAATGGTCCAGCGGACATGTGGGGACTTGAATATTAACAAACTGATAAACTTATAGAATCATACATTATGCTCAACATTTACCTCTTAGATTTAACCATTTTTAGCATCTTAAACTTGTTTCACTCTTTTGTTTTGTTCTATCCTTCAAACTATAATCAATCTTCCAACTAATAAATCCATGTTGAACAATATTGCAGATTCTTGTCAAGAACATAGAAAAACATTTGACCCATCTGAGTCTCTTCATGTGAGAAGATTGTCTCATATAAATTTATAGTTCATATTTAACCATTTTTTGCATCTTAAACAAACTAAAATTTTATACTTTAATTCCTAAAACAAAACTAAAACATAAGTAGATCCATAATAGTACTGATGTAATAAATTCAAAACATAATTTCATCTCTTGCAATTTGAACACTCTAATTGCCACTTTGTTAAAGTTGGTCCTTAGGATGATTTACCAATTACCATGTATAAAACATAAACAATAAAAATATTATAACTAATGAAAAGAATGATAGCAATGTACAAGAAATAAATCAGTAATAGCAATACTACTAAATTTAATGACCAGTGAACAAAGAACAGTAATAAAGCTACTATAGAACTGTTTGGATTAGCATTATACTCATATACTTTTAGGTTTAGATCTTGTGACTAAAAGGACAAGTCACCAAAGGAACACATGCCATACCTTGATAGAGAGTAGGTTCGAGTGTTGTAGGTTGAGGTTAGATACATACAGTAGAAAGAAAGATATCTCAGTCAACATGTTTGAAGACCCTAGTAGGATATTAGTAGTGATATTTATCCCAAAACAAAACTAATCAACCTTAAAAGATCACAAGTCCCTCTAGCATAATTAACACTAAACAAGTCCTGTTGATAAAGATAAGTTCAAATTAGCAACAACATATCTAGGAGAGGTTACCATAGTCCACTTCAAGGATGAGGGAGGTCATCACAGTCCATGGACCATATAGGAGAGATCATACATAGTCACAATGCAATAGGATAGAACTTACACAATCACAAATAAGTTTAGCATCCCTAGATGGCTGACACCAAAACTAACAGTCTAAGAGTATCCCATAGAAATGACAATGACCTATATTTTCAGCAGCAAAATGATATTGAATCAACCTAATATAGTCACGTCTCAGCCTCATAAAGTCATGACCCACCATGGCAGTAGGAGAGACACCACATTATACACAATTCATATGAATAAGGTCACAACTCACCAAGAGATACACCACGCGGTCCCCGGGTCATATGCCTAAGGTCACAACTCAAGACAACTCACGATTCAGAAAATAAGGGAGCTCAAAGAAACCCTTAAAGTCAGATTTGGTAACCCATGGATGAAGCAGTGAAACCCTAACAACATACTCCTTGATGCCAAACAAAAAGATGAGAGCTGAGATGTATCTTCTTGGATGGATCCATAAATGAGGATAAGACTTTTTTTTATATCTTGAAAGGACTTCTAAGGGGTCTTTTTTCAAACCCAAATTTTAGGATGGTTACCAATTAAATACAAATAGTTTGACTTAGTATAGGGTACCAAAGGTCAAAATGGCCACATAAATAAAAACAACATAGATGATTTTAGGGGCAAATGATAGCCCATGAGAGATTCTAAAGGATTTTAATTTTTTCTTGGGTAGATTTAGTATATTAAAACATTTTCTATAAAAGATTAAAATCAACCACTAATCATTAATAAAATAATCCATTTCACCTAAATAGCCTATGAAATAAATCCCCAATCTCCCAAAATCCTCATGTCACCCCCAATTTCTACAAAAAAATGAGCAGGATCTATTTCTCGCCCTTGATTTCCAACCGAATTTGACCCATATCTTTGGGTCACCCCCAATTTCTACAAAAAAAATCCTCTGGTTGGTAGGTCGCCTTGATTTCTAAAAAGATAAGCGAGCGGGATCTATGGGTACCAAAGATCAAAATGGTCATGTAAATAACAACAATAAAAACAATAAGGTTAGGTCATCATATCTAAGAGCTCATGGTACCACAAACAATAAGGGTGTTATTACCAAAAGTACCATAAGTCAACTAAGGGTCACAACAAGGTGGCAAGGAAACCCCCATACCCATAAGAACAAGGTGTAGCATAAAGGTGGGGAGAAAACCCCTTTTACCTATAGGAAAAACACAACCAATCACTTTAACATTTTCTCTTTCAAGGTATATCATCATGTGTGTTCCATACATCTTTATCATCACTGTATAAGGAGAAGATCCAAAATGAATAATGTGCCACGAGAAAAATGATACTATAAATAACTATATAAATATATAAAACCATGCAAATAGGAGATGAATGCTAACATAAAACCATGCAAGTGAAAACACTCTACTTCAACCATCTGTAGTAAATACCCATGAGCACAACAATATACTTTTGGAGGAATTCATACTGATGTAGGATTTTATAATGATAATAAACATCTTGATAACAAAAATATAATGCATAACAATGAAATTCAAATAAACCCACTTGAATAATGCCTTCGATTAATTGCAAAAAAAATAATTAAAAGATAAATAGTCTAACAAAAGAATATGTCATTTTCAATCACATGTTAAGATATAATTTCAATCAAATTCAACATTAAACATATTGATATTAAATGATAGATGGTTTATGTTCTCAAATAAAACAAAAACATAATTGAACCTTAAACCCTTTCCTTTTCTCCTCAGACAGTTATAGTCATCACTTCTCACATCACAAATGTTTCAAAATCAAGGGAAAAAAAGGTTGTTATCATCCATATCCAATGATGTTAAGCACAAGCATTTAATTAATAAATGAGTCCATAGTACAAAAAAAATAAGTACATTTATTGGTTTCCTATACTAGGCATTATCTCAAATATCCATAAGAAAAAGCTATGACTAAAGACATTTCATTCAATATTCACTCGTTATGCTAACCAAGATAAATAAAAAATATTAATATATATATATATATATATATATAAATTACATATCCACTTCCAAAAAAAACTAGCATAGATCCATTTTAAACCCACATCTATCAAGTATCGAGAGATCCAAATGGTAAAAAAATGTACACCTCGAGAAATTGGATTTCTCTCAAAGCTTGATAGATCCAGGTTTAAAATAGATCTATGCTAGTATATTACTTATCGCATCTTTTTCCATTTATTTCCTATGGTGTTCCAGGCTGAACCTAACCTTTTCTTTCTTTTGTTTTCTTTTTAAAATCTCATTTACCATATTTGGTCAACCATAAGTTTTAAATGCTGATATTACATTTAATCATGCCACCATTGGAAGCTTCATGGATTTTCTCAAACAAGGTTGTGATACTCTCAACCAAAGTTCAATTTCTTTGAACATAATATATTTTGTCCCTTCCAACAAGTGGTAGTTCTAGGGTGTCATTTACAAGTTTAGTGTGATATATTTTCTCCCTTCTTACAATTTTCATACAGGAGAGGAGAAATATCATCAAACCGGTATATCTGACATATGGTGTTTGTAGGGTACCACTTATTAGTGTATAGTGTGATATGTTTTGTCCACCCTTAATTTTTTTTATATAACATAACATAAATATCATCACATTGGTATATCTGACATGTGCGACTTGCGGGATGTTACTTATATATGTATAATTTTTTATTTTTTCCCTTCTCTCAATTATTGTATAGGAGAAAATAAATATCATCAAACTGGTATATCTTATATGTGTTTTTTGCAGAGTGGCCACTTATCATTGTACAGTGATATTTTGTCTCTTCCTCCCCTTTTTTTGTGGAAAACATAAATATCATTGAACTGGTATATTTTATATGTGATGCTTGCAGGGTGCCACTTATCAATGTATCATGTAATAAAAAAATTATACTCCTTGTACATTAATGTTATAATTTATCACATATGAAACTCACATAGTGATACCGCCAATTTTCTACTACCCTAAAAACTTTATGCTTTTAATCTAAATCCCTGCACAAAGATCAAAGCTTGGTAAGGTATTTACATTTAATTTTCTATGGCATATCCACCATTGGGTTAGTGATCATTTCAAACATAGACATGTTGTAATATCCCTAATTTTGGACCTAACACTTATAGGCATGTGCCTATTGATTATGATGATTATCTAGAGGCTTTATTTTTATATTGGGTTGAAGACCCCACTGCATATGAACATGATGATTTGTTTTATATATTGGGCATAAGAAAATTATTGATGATAAATGTATATACTTGTTTGTGTTGGGTGTGGACCCTAAAGCACATGATTTAGTAAATGTTTTGTGTTTTGTAAGGAGCTTTGGAGCACTTGAGTGATTGATGATTTGTGTTGAGCGAGAAGCTCTCAAACACATGAAAAGATAATTTGATGTGTTGGGAATAAGCCCTGGATCCTTCCATGTTGATGTTGAGAATAATCTCTGGAGCATCGGATCCTTGTCCATTGTATCCCTAGGTGTATCATACAAGTACATCCTAGCACTAGTGTTGAGCGAGGAGCTCTAGAATCGCACTGAATTGTAACTCCCTCTTAAAGCGTTGAGTATGGGCTTTGGTAAGCACTAAGGGTTACTGAAAAGAATTTAATAGCTTTCGAGTGAAAATGACTCGAGGAAAATATTGATCTCATCATACTTATTTATAAGTAATTAAATGAAATTTTAAAATTTCTGTATTCTCATCAAAGTACTGAAGAGATACAACGTTATACGAGGGAAATCCAACATGCAAGGATGTTTAGAGTTAACTAGCCTAGTAGACCTAAACTATCTACCTACTTGATCTTAATGAATAAGTGCCATTAAGTCTAGGGATCATGGTATATGATGCCCAAAGACAAATATTAATAAAGTGTTATATTATTATGTACTTTATACATGTTATGTATAAAGAATCAAATATATTAATTGTTAGGATATTTAGACACTTAGGAGTTAGTGAAGATCAACTTGTGTAATATATCCATTAGGTAAAAGTGTGTTTCTTTAGTATGCATTAGTATTCATTTGTAAATATTCTAATTCGATAGTCACGATATGTTCTAGACATAGAGTGATCTGACGGTTCAACTTCTCTTAGATCATACCTACCATTGATCCATGGCTTAACACCCGATTGGTCTATGATATCTATTTAAAGAGCATAGAGGGTCCTTGGCTAGTTGATCGATTATGAGAAACTCATGTAACTTTATTTCTTTTGCATAATAAATTGCTCCAAGTAGCTATTTGGTTGGGGCCGTGGACTGTTTCCCTCTCGAGGGTTTTAACCATGTGACAAACATTGGTGCGTTAATCTATTATCTATTTGTGTGAAGCAGTTTCTGAAGGTGTTCAGTATTTTGGGAGTACCCTGTGTACCCGAACATGGTATCAAAGCTCTTATGAAGAGCTGCTTTCGATTTTGATCAAGATCTGGAACCGGTGTTGCTGAAACTTTTAAAGGATTTATGGTTCTATATTTTCTGTGCATTTGTTGGATGTGGGAGCTGTTCCATTGCATCCAGAGCACCGTTTCCATTGGGAAATAGTTTTTGTTTCACTGAAAACCATTTCCATTTACTCCAGAAACACCCATTTTGGCAAATTTGAAGGTATAATGTTACAGTGATGGATTTGTTTTTTTTAAATCTCTCATATTTTATCAGTTTATTATTAGATCTTTTCTATTTTAGTCTCAGACTGTTGTTTTCCCTGATTGTGTATGCTCTTTGCTGTGCACCTTGTGTGATCACGGCGAATCAGAAACAGTAAGGGAAAGTTTTTTATGTCTTCTCGACTACGTATGCTCTTGGTCGTGCACTTTGTGCGATCAGGGAAAATTAGAAATAGCAAAAAAACTTGAAAACGTAGACTTTTCAGGTAAGCTAACCAAGATCTAACCCCTTTGTGTGGAAAAAGTTTTTTTTTTGTTTTTGTTTTTCATTTTTTTGTGATTTGCAGGAAAAGAAAGCAAGCACGGAAAACGAGAGAGAAGAGTAAAAAAAAAAAAAAAACCTCCTTCCTCTTTCCATACTTTTACGTACCTTTTAAACTTAGTTCACTTGGTTCAAAGTTTCTTTACACCTTGATAAGTTTTGATTTCAAGTCTTATCAAGCTACTTTTTAGTGCATACAATTTCTATTTTCAAGTTACTTTATTGTAAAAGTGCATCTCACATTAATAAAATAAAATAAAAGTGAGTCACTTAAGTCTTTTAATTTATTGTCGCACTATTTAAAAAGTTACATTATTGTAAAAGTGAACCTCACTTATTCTACAAAAGTGATTCACTTCAAAGCAATTTTATTGTAAAATGATTGTCAAAGGTTGATCTTGGGAAGATGGGGGTTCTTTTTTTTTTAGTTTGTCAAGTTAATATCTGCCACGTCACTATTGGGGACATCTTCAACATTTTCTTTGATCAAGCATAACTTCATCATCTGAAATCAGTTTTAGGTGCCGTTTTTTTTTAAACCGCATATTTTTTCGAGCTCTTTGCATCCAGATAGTTAGTTTATATTCTTTCAGCCATTATTTTAAAGTATGTCCACCCCTTGTGATATTATACTTACAAGTTCTAACTATTTCTCATCGAAATATCCTATGGAGGATGTTCTACGAAGTAGGGGACTTTTCAAGATAACCTCAGAGAAAGAAACAGAACCCACTGATGATGATAAGAAAATTAAATGGGCAAATCGATGTGATGAATCTTTTGGATTGATTGGGATGTCAATCTCTACTGATTTACGATTCCACATATCTGGAATTGATGAACCTGATAAAGCTTGGGAAAAGTTGGAATCTGTGTTTGGTAAACACAATGAAATTCGGGGTCATCAACTTGAGAATGAGTTGATTTCCTTGAATCCAAATGATTTTTCATGAATTCAAGACTATTTATATAAGTATAAAACTCTTAGAATCTTATGTGTAGAATGCAAGATAAAGAAAGAAGACAAAAATGTACTTATCATATTCTTTCCAAACTTGGACCTGCATATTCTGTTTTTGTATCTATATTCTACTCCATGAAAGAATCCTTGACTGCAGCTAGCTATCAAGAGACTAGTCTTGAATCCTTTTGTGATTCCTTAATTAGAGAGCAAGATAAGCTCATTCATCTTGGAATAATTAACAATGCAGATACATCTGGGAAAGCCTTATTATCCCAACAGAAAGAAAAGTTCGATTCTCCCAAGAAACATAATTTTCAAAATAATAAGCAAAAAAACAAGGGTCCCAAACCCTCTGAGTCAGCTCCTCCTTTAAAAACTGATAAAGGATCCAAGCAAAAAGGAAAGAAGACTGAGCGTCATTGCAATTTTTGTGGGAAAGATAATCATGATGAATCTAAATGTTTTAAGAAGATGGCAGCCTTGGAAACAGCAATGAAGAAGCACCACATCAGCCTAGATTCGTCTTCAGAATCTAACTTCATTGACATGCACTTTGTGCTTCTGGTTACTCTTATACTGCATCTTCTTCTTCTACTTCAAATGAATGGCTCATTGATTTTGGAGAATATTATCATATGGCTAAGGATACAACCATCTTTTCTACTATGCATGAATGTAACACCAAAAAAATATTTGTCAGTGATGATAGATCTCTAAGTGTTGTAGGATATGGAACAATTCCAGTAAAAAATGGTCATTTCAGTGATGTACTATGTGTTCCAAAAATTTCCTGCAATTTCTTATCAGTCTATCAAATTACTCATTCAGGTGAAGGTAAAACTATGACGTTTACACCTCACCAATTTGTAATCAAGGATTTTAAAAATACTCAAAATATCCTTGCTACTGGAACTATTCATGATATTACCAGGTTGTACAAATTTAACAAATTTGGGTCATCACCTTTTCCTTCGGTTTTTGTTGCTCATAGTGATAACTTGAGCAAACTTTGGCATGACTGATTTGGTCACTTAAATTATCGCTCATTGCAACAACTATGTAAAGACAATATGGTGACTGGTCTTCCGCTGGTATCTTGCAAGGATGGTGTTTGTTCCAGTTGTGTACTCGAAAAACATCATCGGGACAGTTTTGATGAACGTGCCTCTTGGAACGCCTTGGTTCCCTTGGAGCTTGTGTATAGTGACTTGTGTGGCCCTCTTCCATCTACTTCCTTTTCTGGTTTCAAATATTTCTTAACTTTCATTGATTACTACTCCATACGCACTTGGGTTTACTTCCTAAAACTTAAGAGCGAAGTATTTAACATGTTCTTGGCCTACAAGGCCCTTGTTGAAAAACAATCTGGTCATCAAATTATTAAGTTAAGATCTGACAATGGAGGAGAATATGTTAACAACAAGTTCACTACTTTTTGCACTGAACAAGGAATCCAACAACAGCACACTATTCCATATACACCACAACAAAATGGTGTAGCTGAACGGAAGAACTGCACTTTAAAAGAAATGGCTAATTGTATGATCCAATCTAAGGGACTAAGTCTTCAATATTGGGCTGAGGCCATAAATTGTGCAAATTACATAGTTAATCGCACACCCACTAGAGTTTTACAAGGTATAACACTGGAAGTAGCATGGAGTAAAATTAAACCAGATGTAAGTCACTTTCGTGTGTTTGGTTGTGAAGCATGGGCTCACATTCCGGATGAAAAACAGAAAGCATTGCAGCCTAAAAGTGAAAAGTGCATATTTGTTGGATATTCTGAATATGTAAAAGGCTATATACTTCTTCAGCCACATTCTCATGATATAATCATTAGAAGAGATGTTAAATTTGATGAAAATCTCTTGGCCTGCAATCCTAACTTGGTGGGTGTGCCATCTTTGGCCTGCGAGCTTGCTTCGGTGATTGTGCCTTCTTCTTCTTCTTCTTCCAGCTTCCTTGACAGGTTCCCAACTCCAGTTTCTGATGATGACAGTGATGATGAAAATCCACCTCCGCCTGTTCATGTTCCTCTAATTGAACCAACACCAATACTTCCTCAATGGGTCCATTCAACATGTGAAGCAGCTGGTGATCTTGCTGGTGATCCTAGAGATCAACATCGAACACGTTCTCAGTTTTAGCGAGCCTCTTCTCTTTTGGCTCAAGTTTCCGAGAATCATGATCCATAAACTTTTGTAGAAGCTTTAGGAAATCCAGATTGGGATGCATCTATGGATGAATAATAGTGTTCCTTAATGGAAAACGATACTTGGGATCTTGTTCCTCTTCCAAAAGGAAGAAAACTTGTCAGATTTAAATGGGTCTACAGAACTAAGTATGCATCAGATGGAAGTGTTGAAATACTTAAGGCAAGGTTAGCTACTAAAGGTTTTTCCCAGGTTGAAGGGATTGACTACAATGAAACCTTTGCCCTTGTAGAAAAAATGAACTCCATCCGCCTTGTTCTTTCCCTTGCAGCCTTGCATAACTGGTAAGTCCATCAAATGGATGTCAAGTCTTCCTTCTTACATGGTGATTTACATGAGGAAATTTACATGGAACAACCTCCTGGATCTGTTCAGGATAACTCTAGTCTTGTTTGTCTCCTTAAGAAATCCTTATATGGCCTTAATCAAGCTCCTAGAGCTTGGTATGCCAAAATGGATAGCTTTCTCCTTGACACTGGTTTTTCTAGATGCCATTCTGAACCTAATGTCTATACCGAGAAAATAGGAAACCATCTGATCATACTTGTTCCTTATGTTGATGATCTTATCCTTACTAGTAGTGACCCTAACCTTATAACCCATGTGAAATCCAGTCTTAAGAAAAAATTTGAAATGTTAGACTTAGGACATTTGCATTATTTTCTTGGTCTCCAAGTCTTGCAAACCAAAGAAGGAATCTTTCTTTCCCAGTCTAAGTATGCTTGTGACCTTCTTCATCGCTTCCACATGGAATATTGTAAACCAACCCCTTCTCCCTTCCAGTCTGGAGTCAAACTTTCTTCCACTTGTACTTCCCCTGAAGTAGATGCCACCTTGTATCGTCAGCTTGTTGGTAGTATTTTACACTTGACTCATTCCCATCCTGACCTTTCCTTTGTCGTTGGTCGTGTTTCCTGTTATATGAAAACTCCTCATGAAAGTCAATGGAAAGCAACAAAAAGAATACTTTGATATATTCAAGGTACAATTCAGTTTGGGATTCATTACAGTACAGGGGGAAAACCTTGGTTGGTTGGTTTCACTGATTCAGATTGGGCCGACGATCCTGATGATCGAAAGTATACTGTAGGTTATGTTTTCAGTTTAGGATATGGACCTGTCACTTGGGCTTATAAGAAACAACAAGCTCTTAATCTTTCTTCAACAGAAGCATAATATTGAGCCGTAGTTAATGCCAGTCAGGAATATTTATGGCTTCGATGGATCCTTTCAGAGTTTGGATTTTAGCAGCAGCAGCCTACTCAAATTTGGTGCGACAATAAAAGTTCCATCAAGCTTGCCAAAGATCAAGTTCTACATCAGCACAACAAACACATTGAGCTACACATGCACTTCATCAGATATCTTGTTCATGATGATGTTATTGAAGTGCTCTATTGCCCTACATATGATCAAGTAGTAGACATATTCACCAAGTCTCTTACAGAAGCGAAGTTTTCTAAACTTCGTTCTATGTTAGGAGTTCAGGAATGTGTCCTTAAGGGGGCATAGGCTCTAATGCCTCCTTCCTTCTCCTAATAGTGTCACTTTTGTAAATCCTTCAATTGTTGCATCCCCAACCCTTCGATCGACGAAGAGGATGCTACTAACACCAAACAAATGGGCAAACAGCCCCATGAACATGAACAAACATCAATGCTGAAATTAAAAAGCTTAACATAATACACATAACTACTCAACATTTAGCGGAAGCAAACATATACATTCCAGCATTCCACATGTTCATCATAATTCATGAAACAGTAGATATAATTGTAGAGATAAAATAGTCAGGAGTACTTATCTTTTTAATGAATAAATCACCCCACAACCAGCTACGTCGCTGCAATGTTCCACCCAACCATAGGCCAGCGTGCTCATCAATCTCTTAGCAACACTGCCACCCCCGAGTTGGGCATGATTCCTCAATGAATAAGGGTTAATGCAGGCTTACACATATCCAAGGTTTTCCAATCAGCCAAACCACACAACAGGGTTCTACCAAGGAGCTAGGACAGGCTAAATTCCAAGCTGGTGGCCTCAACACCAGTCTTCTCATGCATACACAGCCTCTAATCCCACTCTCAACAGTCTGAAGACCAACAGCTGCATACCGTAGCAAAACAATCCCGTCACAGCTCTGTGAAGAAGGCAAAGACAACCAGGTGACAATCCCAACCAACAGGTGAAACACAGCTCAAGCCCACAAGACAACTCAGAGTTGTTATTGGCCCTAGCATAGCCAAAACAACTCAGCACAACACCCAAACGACGTCCACAGCCTTAGCATCCAAGAGGCATCCCAAAACCATGGAAAATCGATAGCCCAACGCACAATGAAAACTATGGCGACCTTACATAGTCCCAAAATAGAGGAGAAGCCAAAATCCCAGCATGGACAGAGGAAAACACAAACGCAGACCACATCAGACAGCATACACGGCCACAATCAATAAGGATACATACACATACCACTGACACCAGTATGGAACACATAGGCACACAGCCCCGAGCATGAATGGCTCCTGCACCCGAAAATCCTGAGTGACAGCCACGATTTCACCCACTCATTGCGTGAGGAAAACCAATGCAGAAATTCCTATGAGTGAGAAGGGGAAAGAGAACGAATCTTTGTATGAGGGTGATCATTCGATGAGGAATCCCCCAAACGATGCACATGAGGAAGCCGAAACCGTCTCTGCATGAGAATGAGCAAGAATTTCGCTCCTGCGTGAGGATGAACAGACAACGGCTCTGCGTGAGAATGAATAGACAATGATGAGAATGCCTTAGAAGTGGAGGGAGTGGAGTTAATGTTTCTTCTGCCCCACACGATGTGAAGAGGAGAGTCTGCTGGTGGGGTGGGAACATGGGCAAGGAATGACAGTCCTGCCACAGCCACCACTACTCAACAATAACTACCTCAACTACTCCAAAAAACATTAAAGAGGTTGGATGAGACAAGGGAAGATGGCAAATCAAACAAGGTGGTAACACATGGATTTCACCCCCCCCCATAGACCAATGTTTGACATTGCCCCCCCCTTTATCCTTTGGAATCATGCCCTTTTCATTTTTTACATTGCCTCGTCGTAGCTGGTTGTGGTTTATTTTATTTGATGTGTGTATTTACATGATGCCAAACTATAATGTGCCAAATAACACGATATACCATTGGCAACTACCCCTATTACTAAAACATACACAACCAAATCGATGGTGGGGCTTTTTCCTTTAGCCCCTCACCACGATTAATTACAATATATACATCATGAAAACGGGGTCAAAACTGGGGTGCTACATTCCCCTCCGCCTTGGAATAACACTATCCTCGGTGTTCCAATACATAGGAATACATATACAATACATATACAATTGCACATCAAAATTTCAAAATTTTGCAGATCCATCCCACGTTCAATTATTTACTTTGAATGTTCAGGACCAAGCCCCTTGGCTTCCATGAACTTCTCCCACTAGTTCTCAGCTTTCAGCTTATCCCAAATCCTAGGTACTTTGCGACTGTTTCCCTCATCATGTTCCCTCATTGGGCAGTGCTAGCGTAAATGATGTCCTCCACATTCCCAACATTTCACTGGCTGCTTCATCTTTACCTGCTCAATTTCCCTTGAGTCTTCATGCCTGGAACGTTTCTTAATGGGTCACTTGGACGAATGTCCCATCACTGATCCACCTTCCTTTCCTTTGCTGATAGCTCCCAGAAGGCTTTTCACCTCCCTTTGCAAACCAATAGAGTCTTGCAAAATCTGGTGGTTCATTTCATTCTGCCTTTTCTGTATCTTGAGCATCTCCCCAAGATTTTCTTGGCTCTTGGAAATCATTTGAAGGAGACTTCCAGCTAAGTCCAACAACTTTTGATCTACTGCCATGATCAATGTGCACTATCGGGTCTCACTTTTCTCACCTGTGAAATGCACCATTGAAATTTTGTCAAACCAAGCATAATATAATCATTAAAATTAGTTAGTTAATTACCCAATCGGCATGATAGTCCATGCCTCATCAAGGAGACTCTCATATTTTCACGCCTTCCCAATAGGCACACGAGCTGATTCATGTCCATTCTTGGGCAGGGAATTAACTATTCCAGCATTCACAATTTACTTTAAGCAAATACACACATTCCATTTTCATTCATACATGCATTCAACAATATTTTGTTTTCACAATGCATAAATATATATGTATATACAATCAAAAGGAAAGAGAGAGCAGCAAGAGTTTTTCCCCTCTTTGTTTTGTTCCATCCTGGAACCCACACCACCACTGTGGCTTTTCATGCTCTCAGCCTCTTTCCCTTCACCGTGAATGATGGACCAATCCCTCTTGGTCATGACACTTAGTGTCTCTAGTCTATTCCAGACCTCTAAACCATGGAGCCTCTCCATATGGTTTGTCTTAGCTGCTAGGACCTCCACAGTCTTACTAGCACATTTTTCTTTACCACTCATTCCGATATCTCCAGGACAGTCACATGTCCACATGCACCTCTAGGATGCTCTCATAGTCCTCGCTCCCAATGATACCTATATCCAAACATTGAATAGATTCACATGTTTAGTTTATTTTCATCGATTTTATCTCTAGAACAAGAGCTTAAAACATCATAACCAAATCATATACACATGTATATTCATAAGCAAAATAATCCAATACTCATCTGTATTGTGCATTTCCTCATTGGTCCACGGGATCCTGATTTGCTTTGCAAGCCTTGGGATCTCCTATGGACTTGGATGTTAGGTCAGCACACCGGCTGCTCCACAACATCAAATAATTAATGTCCAGCAAGTACACCCGCATGTCGACTGGGCTTGGAACTTTACCACGACCATTTCCAGGTCTAGGATCTAGTATGGATCCTCAGGCATATAGCAGCCCAATATACACTTATATCAACAATAACCCTTACTCCACAACCCCTCACAACAACCATTTACCTTTTACCTTTAGGGTGCAACACCCATCTGCTTCTATTTATCCTGTCAACACAAGCAATATAAGCAAACTCATCAGCATTATTGCTCTAAAACTATAATCATATTTCATATCATTCACTATCAAGTATTGAGACACCAGGAGTGCGTCCACTCCCTAGGGTGTAATCAATATTGAAAACCCTTTCATGATCCGACATCGGAAAAGTGTGCACTCTTTTCCGATGTGTGCCATGTAGGCCCTATTCATACTCAAGCAATCGGTCATAATGGATATTAAATCAAAACATGCCCTGCATATTGAATTCAACATTCAAACATGCATATTCTTAGCAAGGGTCACAAAACACTTATCCATTTGTCGACGCAGTATGCCTTTGTTAAGGAGGAATGGGGCTCCCTTCTCTGAGTTTACAGTCCCTCGGTTAGCCATCCCAACTCCTTTTTACATTTCATATCCACACATGTCTTACCAACATAATCTATACCATCTCACTAATGTTTCTTTCCAACATGCAGTGCAGATGAGACATTTCCAGAATGTCCAATGGAGTTTCACCCGAAACCCATTTCCAAGATAAGGGAAAACCTTCCCATGAAGTTTGGCTCCTGAAAGCCATCACACATGATCCTCCTACAGTGTGTACCCTTAGCACATTCATCAAATATCCAAACAGTCAATCATTATGTGATAATACAATCCAAATTGATTGTTCCATAACCAAGCAATGACATTAATAATTAAATTCAATAGGAATTTGCAATTCTGCCTACAATAGAAATTGATTTGCTTAGCAATGAGGTGATCCTCCTTTGTGGGTCTCTTGTAAGCAACACCACTATTCCCATTATAATTTTATGCTTACTAGCATAATATGAATACCCACTTACAATGCGTCCTCCTAACACAATCTTATGCAAACCAATAGTGATTAGAAGTTGTCAGCAATTTCTTAAATCCGAAATTCACAATTCAAATTTAACAACCCATTATGCATACCAACTATTTTCACAACCATGAGACTCTTCTCATAAGGTTTGGCTCTTTCACATGGCATATTCTGGCATTTGTCATGGTCTTACTCTCATTGCCATGCTCTAAATAATCTACCTGAAACTTCACAAGCGTATCATTTGTGCCACCTTGCTCTTCCATAGAGCATTTATGGCAGCCAATTGATCATGACTATCCTCTTTATGCACTTACTATCCTGCATTCATAACAGCTTTTGAAATGGTTCCTGAATTGTCATCAACTCATCGTTTCGGCCATTAGTTATTCATAATATCGCATGCACTCATCTCAATGCATTCATGCAATGCATCACAACATTTGCACCTATACTTATGCAATCAGTCACTCACACCCTTCATATGAATCCATTCAATGCATAACTACAAGATTCATAAAATATTTTTAATGTATATACATTCAATGCTACCTTGCATTGATTCAGGAGTACTATGCATTCAAACATACCATGCATGGCCTAACCATGACTACTTCATATAGGATGCATTACTATAATCAAGATCATCAGTACTTACTTTCCTTGGGCTACTAAGCTCAATCAATATATATAGGCATGCCACTTTTCTCTATGAATGCATTATAAAATTCAAATATCCACATGGTATGAGGTCTCTTACCTTTACCACTCCATGGAATTTGTCATAATCAACTCTTACCTTCATGGGTCCTACTTACACCCTTAGCATTACTAGTTTAGTTGGTATCTTGCAGAGGATTGAAGACTTTGCTCACCAACTTTTGTTTATGGACTTGTTTCCTTATCCCTTTCTTCATAGGGTTGCTGGTCACATTCATCAGCATTAGCAACATATTTAGCTAGGTCCATGTTGTCGTTGGTTTTTCCACTAATGCCAACACCAATGCAATAGTTACCATTAGTGGCTCATTATAAATATATAATTTTCAATATTCTTACCAACATGTAATATCCTATGCATGCAATACATATCCTCATACATTTCAAATATAAAAATTAGGAATGTAGTTATAATCAGCAAGATAGGTTTTAAGGAAACTTCCCTTTTCAAGTCCCACATCCTCACATGGAACTCCTCTTCCACAAAACAGTTGGTTAGCCTTCATAGTCCTTGCTACCTCTGGGAATGCAATTTTCCAGATTTGTCCATTTGATAGCAGCGTCCGTCATTAGCACTTTGCTGCTCCATGCTCAGATTCTGGTGACTTTCTCTTGTTCCCTACTGGATAAGCTTTCCAACGCCTATCCACATGCTTCATTCCGACCTCGGGTGTGAAAACCACACCACTTCTAAAAATTAATATTTTCACCAAATCTTGGTATTTTACACCCAACTGCATTTTGGACTGGGTGACAACTTCAGCTACCTGTAAACCCCACTGAAAAACTGCTGAAAAATCCTGTTGAAAAACAGTCGAAATCTGCTGGAAAATCCCACTTGAAAATCTCAAAATTTCCTCTGTAGAATCGGCTCTCATTTCGATTATCAGCGCGACATTTCGGCTGTCAAAACAACTAACTTCTCTGATGTATCGGCGATCCGAACCATAATCCTTTCCACTGCATCGACGACCAGAACCACTATCCATCGGTTGGATAGTTTCTTAGGCATATGCAATGGTTGGGAAGTAAACTGTCTATGGATTCCGTGGCTAAACAGCTCATCGGTGGTTGAAACAACTAATTTCTCTCGACCTATCAGTGGACCAAATAACTAGCTTCTCCCAGCCTATCGGCGGTCCGTTCATCTATGCTTCTAATCTTTGTCGGTGATCGAATCCTCTACCTGTCGGATGGCTAGTTCTCTAAGCTTCCAACACTTTGGCAGTCTGATCTTCATTTTTCATTCGACGCTCATTGGCGGTCCAATCAACTAAATTTTTCCAACGTTTCAGGCTAATCCTCCTCTGGCTTTCGACGTATTGGAAGAATGATCCTCTATTTTTCTATGACGTGTCGGCGGTCCAATCTTCTAAAGTTTTTCGATGTTTTCTATACTTAGAATTTTTTTTCTTTTTCGGAAATTTTTCTTCTTCTTTCCACTGCCACATCGGCTTCTCAATCAACTATCCTTCACCGACGTTTCGGCGATCTTCGGAAGATCTCCACCGAAACCGCGGCTTTGCCTTCAACTAATTTCTACCGAAACCTTCTCTTCTCTTCCACCGCTATATCGGTTTCTCAAGCAACTGACTTTCGCCAACGGTCTCCATACTTAGAATATTTTTTCAAATTTTCAAAATTTTTCCTCTTTAGTCTTCCTTTTCGTCGCTTGATCAGCTCCATTCCCTTCTTTTTGTCGACGGAATTGTTCCTTTCGCAGCCGCAATGGTGGAACACGATCCTTGATCTTCTTTCGATCGATGGCCCAATCTGCTATGGCATGACCCGATCGGTATCGGTAGTCTCTTCCCGTCGGAATACTAGTTCTCTAGGATTCGGCAACGGTGGGTGTACGAACCACTATCTTCTTATGATAGCCAACGATTTCTATAATTAGAAAAATCTTTCAAACTTTCTTCATGGCATCGACAGTCGGAGGCCTCACCCATCAGACGCGTAGTCGTTTAGCCATCCGCAACAGCGGGCGCTCGGTCGACTTTCTGCTTCCGATGATTTTAACACTTGAACCAAATTTCAAAACTTTCCTACTGTCGGCAATAGGATCCACTAACACTGCTGCATCGGTGTTTTAGTCCCTTCGATAGTTGCAACAACGGACAGACAACCGCTAAATTCTTCCGCGGTGTCGACAACCCCAACATCTATTTTCTGTCGATAGACGTTGAACACTTAGAATTTTTTTTGTAATTTTCCCTCCAACTGTTCTCCGTCGGGCATGTTTTCGCCTATCTCTTCCGCTACATCAGAAGTCTGTTCCACTAAGTGTTTCGATGAAGTGACTGTTCAAACACTTAGGCAAATTCGTGGAAGTTTTCTATCATCCACTTCTGATCTCTGCTGGGCATAGAAGGTAATTCTACCCTTTGTCAGTTGCTCCTTCTTGGCCCATAGAGGCCCATTGTTGCAACCTTGATCTCTATCACTGAATCTTTATGGCCCATTTAGGCCCATGCTGCAACATGAGCTCTGATACAACTCTGTGGCGTCCCCAACCCTCCGACCGGTGAAGAGGACGCTACTAAACAAACAGGAAAAAAACCCCATGAACATGAACAAACATCAATGCTGAAATTAAAAAGCTTAACATAATACATACCAAGATGCATTCCATCATACAAAGATGCATAACTACCCAACATTCAGTGGAAGAAAACATATACATTCCAGCATTCCACATGTTCATCATAATTCATGAAACAATAGATATAATTGCAGAGATAAAATAGTCAGGAGTACTTATCTTTTTAATCAATAAATTGTCCTGTAACCAGCTACGTCGCTGCAACGTTCCACCCAACCATAGGCTAGTCTGCATATAAATCTCTTACAAACACTGCCACCCCCGAGATGGGCATGATTCCTCAAGGAATAAAGGTCAATGGAGGCTTACACATCGCCAAGGTTTGCCAATCAGCCAAACCCACACAGCAGGGTTTTACCAAGGAGCTAGGACAGGCTAAATGCCAAGATGGTGGCCTCAACACCAGTCTTCTCATGCATACACAGCCTCTAATCCCACTCTCAACAGTCCGAAGACCAACCACTGTATACCGTAGCAAAACAATCCCTTCATAGCTCTGTGAAGAAGGCAAAGACAACCAGGTGACAATCCCAACCAACAGGTGAAACACAGCTCAAGCCCACAAGACAACTTAGAGTTGTTCTTGGTCCTATCGTGGCCAAAACAACTCAGCACAATACCCAAAAGACGTCCATAGCCTTGGCATCTAGGAAGCATCCCAAAACCAGGGCAAATCGATAGCCCAACACACAATGAAAACTATGGCGACCTTACACAGTCCCAAAATAGAGGAGAATCCAAACTCCCAGCGTGGACAAAGGAAAACAAAAACGCAGACCATAGGAGACAGCATACACAACCACAATTGATAAGGAGACATACACATACCACCGACACCGGTATGGAACACATAGGCGCACAACCCTGAGCGTGAATGGCTCCTGCACCCGAAAATCTTGAGTGATAGCCACGATTTCACCCGCTCACTGCGTGAGGAAAACCAACGCAGAAATTCATGTGCGTGAGAAGGGGAAAGAGAACGACTCTTTGTATGAGGGTGATCATTCGATGAGGAATCCCCCAAATGGTGCACATGAGGAAGCCGAACCTGTCTCTGCATGAGAATGAGCAAGACTTCCGCTCCTACGTGAGGATGAACAGACAACGGCTCTACATGAGAATGAACAAACATCGGAGAGAATTCCTTAGAAGTGGAGGGAGTGGAGTGAATGTTTCTTCTGCCCCACGTGACGTGAAGAGGAGAGTCTGCTAGTGGAGTGGGCACGTGGGCAAGGACTGACCGTCCTGCCATAGCCACCACTACTCAACAATAACTAGCTCAACTACTCCACAAAACATTAAAGAGGTTGGATGAGACAAGGGAAGATGGCAAATCAAACAAGGTGGTAACACATGGATTTCACCCCCCCCCCATAGACCAAGGTTTGAAATCCCCCCCCCCCCCCTTATCCTTTGGAATCATGCCCTTTTCATTTTTAACGTTGCCCCGTCGTAGCTGGTTGTGGTTTATTTTATTTGATGTGCGTATTTACATGATTCCAAACTATAATGTTCCAAATAACACGATATACCATCGACAACTACCCCTATTGCCGAAACATACACAACCAAATCGATGGTGGGGCTTTTTGCTTTAGCTCCTCACCTTGATTAATTACAATATATACATCATGCAAATGGGGTCAAAACCGGGGTGTTACATCAATCTTATCCCAAGTTGTTCTTAAGGGGGGATGTTAGGATATTTAGACACTTAGGAGTTAGTTAAGATCAACTTGTGTAATATATCCGTTAGGTCAAAGTATGTTTCTTTAGTATGCATTAGTATGCATTTGTAAATATTCTAATCGAACGGTCACGATATGTTCTAGACATAGAGTAATCCAACAGTTCAACTTCTCTTAGATCATACCTACCATTGATCCGTGGCTTAACACCCGATTGGTCTATGATCTCTATTTAAAGAGCATAGAGGGTCCTTGGCTAGTTGATCGATTATGAGAAGCTCATGTAACTTTCTTTCTTTTGCATAATAAATTGCTCCAAGTAGCTATTTGGCTGTGGCCATGGACTATTTCCCTCTCGAGGGTTTTAACCATGTGACAAACATTGGTGTGTTGATCTATGATATATTTGTGTGAATCCGTTTCTGAAGGTGTTCAGTCTTTTGGGAGTACCCTGTGTACCCCGACATTAATAATATAAATAAATTAAAGAAAGAAGAAGAGCTTCAACACTTCTTATTTATAATGAAAGATGAATAAATAGTATAATGTCTATAAAAGTCCAACTAGGAACTAGTAGAAAGTTCCTAAGTTAAATTATTAATGATTAACCCAAAGTAATTGAAAAGGGTTAAATCAAGAAACCAAGGTTTCTTGATTTAACTATCCCTTTAACTGGAAAGTCTACCTATAAAGACACAAGCCAAGGAAAGGCTTGCGGTTCTGATCTATCATTAGAGGATTCATTTTTCTGCCTATTTTGTCTCAAGTAAATTCTTGAAGAAACATTTCCTGGAAATAAAAAAGGAGAACTGATCAAGATTCAATACACTAGTTAGGAAACCCTACCTTAGGAGCTCTAAGCTACTTGCATGTTGGAGTCCAGCTCGGGGGGATCCAGATTAAAACAAGGAATGGTTTTGGGTCATGGTTGGGAGGAACGTGGTAGTTCCCAAGTGATTTGGTCATCAAAATAAGAGGTCATATCTGTCTGAAATTGTTAATGCTGGTTATTTAAAAAGTGTGCAAGTTTAGCCATTAAAGGAGCTTCAAAAAATTATAGGTGTGAGTTCTTAGTATGTCAAGTTCATTTATATGGTAAATGCTTGCTACTTTATGCAAATGTTAATTATATATTCCTAACACTAGACTGTATTCTATTTTATAGATTAATTGATAGAAATGTTAGGTAAATGATTTCAATGTATTTCCTAACCCTATGTGTTTGATTTCTAGTTAGAATCTACTAAGGATCATATTTCTTAAATATTACCCTTAGGTTGAAAAGGTTATCATAGGTTGTATATTGCTAGGATTGCATCTTTAAGTTTGTTTTCTGTATCACTTCAGTTTCATATTTTGTTACTATAAACTAGGGTTTTATTTTCAGTAACTAAGTAATCGTCCTCTAGGCTTATTACTCTGCTAAAAATTTTCATTTTTCAGCAGAGGCTTGTCTAAATTTTATTTCCAACTAGTTCAAAAGTAGGAATTTACATATTTATATATATAATTACTAGCTTCAACCTAAAGTACCAATAAAGGAACTATGATAGTATCCATCTAATTATTAATAGCAATGAGTAAACCAAAAATATTAAATATAAGTATTTAATAACAAAATTATAATATAAATTAAATCAAGAGTAAATAAACCATTAAGACCTTTCAAGGTCTGTATTATTAACTATAACTTAAATAACAAATCATTTCCATTAAACAATAGCATCATAACTAAATGAGCAGAGGAGGCATCATGACCATCCTTGTGGCCCTATATCAAAACACTGACCATAGATATATCTAGATATATATAAGCACCCACAGTATCCTATATAATCCATCATAAACAACCAAATTTCATTTATACATAACCATTAACCAAAATTACATAACACATCAAGACTTTACACATAGAAAATTAAACAATATCGAAATCATTTTATAAACTCGTGTATTACAAACAGGGACATGAATCGAATCCTGTGGGCATACATGCCCAACCTCTTTTTATTAACTAAAATACAACTCATCACATTAATATAAAAATAGAGTTGAACCCTATTGGGTTCTATTTGCATCCACACTATGGCCACGCTATACATAAAAGTCATGTGGGAAACAAATTATAAACCACCACCATAGGATGATAATACAAACTGTGATTTCGCTATAGTACAACCTCGACCAACATTAATACACAAAGTCTATTTATAGTCTACACACAGCGATGAATTCCATCGTTGGCTTATAACCCCTAGCTTCTACAAAATACATACTACAAACAAACCCCACGAAATCATAACCTTAATTAGCCAACAGATGCTACACACAGCATTCACCGAAGTCAGGGCAATGCCAAAATAAAATTACATAGTATGATTTATAATAACTAACTGCTCTGTTAACGAATCATCCTTAGAACTATTCATTAAATTATTTACGGTAGTGATACATCAGAGCTTTCGCAACCATTAGGGAGAAGGCTTAAGCCACTTGTGGCTTGGTCCTTCAAACCCACGTTGTTCACCAATACAACACATTAAAAATATTCAATACATAAACTCAACGACGACGTATGCTTGTTCCTAAAGCTCTGTTAGTAAACCACTAACATAGCATATACTTTACACAAACAGTAAGCTAAATAAGAATAGTCATTTATTAAAAATGCAGAGTTTATACATCATACACAGTATGGTAAATCACACTGTCTCCACACAGTCCCTTCCAAATCCAAAACGAAGTCCACACAGGCATTCCAATGGGCTATGGCACCATTGCAAGAAATGGTGCTTCCCATGGCTTAAAGGCCCAAAGCATTTATAAATTACAAACCCAAAATTTATACATAGATCCAAGGGAAACACAATTTTACCCACGACCAAGAGCGACTGAAACAATTAATTAAAAACCCAAGTGTGAGTATTACATGCCTGAAGGCAAGTTTCAACCCCATAATGGAACCCGAAAACCAAACAAAAAATAAATCACACAGATAGGCTGAGAGTTAACAAGTGTTGGCTTGTTGGTAGGATTACCTCACACCATTTGTCATCATACAAGAACCAATGACAAGATTTGAGCCATGACCCTCTCCACAGACCCCAGCACTTGCAACCATCCACAAAACCGACGAGAAGCATGAAAACAATCAAGTGTATCCATGTAAAACCAAAGAATTATTGATAAACCAACCGGGATCTTATCTTCGTGAAAATGGAGGCCGCCTCCATTTCCCCCTGCGCAGAGCAAGACCATACCCCAACTCAAACATTGCAAATGAAAAAACCATCGTGTGCCAAGCCCTAAGCTTGGGGGCTGCCATGATTTCTAAATAAATTAAATCCACTAGATGGAGTCCATTAATGAAATACAAAACCCAACTCTCCATAATCAAGCTTCGTTGCATTCATGGCCTCCATTTCCCATACAAAGGCTTAAACCCTGCTAACTTATGTTTCCACCTTATGTTATATTCGCCACCCTAGTCATAACACAAGGTAAAACCTTATAACTTATTTGTTATAACAAGGAATAATGTATTGGAATGATAAGGCTTAAGCGTATAGTACATGTATGGTCTGCGTTGGCATTAAGTCAACCACAAGACTTATATATTAATATAATACAATACACCATAGGGTTAAGGCATATTAGCATATGAACCTTAGGTTAAAACATTAACTTAATATAATACAATTAAGCACTAAGCTTATGCTTAGTGAACATGACATATGTAATATGCCATGTTTTACATTTAACCCTCGTAAGAAAAATCAAAATCTGAATCTAGTCTGAGATAATAACCTGCACATATAAAAACAAAAGATATGATTAATAGTTTTTAATAAACTAATCATAAACGTAATTAATACCATGACGTAAAGTGAAGAGTTACAAGACCATAAGGAAGCATAAGTACAAGACAAGAACTTCAGCAGTGATATATAAATTGACGAGAATAGTAATTATACATGTTATAATTTGGGGTCGGTAAAAGAACCAAAGTGAACCAGTAGTATTTTCTTCAAGATCAAGACTTTTCGTACTCTTTAAACAAGTTTCTATCACAAGCATGTACTGCATGTACAATAGAATAGGTGCCTTAGTTCAGAGAACTAAGTAAGCCTGCTAACAAGTAAACATCTTTACCGTTCAAACCATCATGGGAGAACGAGTCCCTCCACTCCTCCCCACTTTGTTTCCACAAACAAAGTTAAGTTAGGACTCTATAATTAACAAGTGCGACAATACAGAAAGGATGTGCATATAAATCCAGTAACAACACATAAGCGACAAAAGTATAAACATAATACTAAACAGTAAACAACAATACAACATCGTAAGTAAAATACATTAAAAATAATGACTGAAAGTAAAACATAGAACGTAAGAAAAACTTACGAATAAACAGAGGTACATGAAGTGTACGATGAAGTTCTGCAACTGAATAATGTTCCTTCTAGGTAGTTTTTACTAGTCTATAATTTTTTTTTTCAATTTTTGGGGACATTACAAGTGGTATCAGAGCCCAGTTTCAATACTAAGAGACCTATCGGCACACCAAGATATCACCGCAGAGCGAATAAAGTATAATATTACATTTTGGTTTCTAACATAATTTTTTCCTATTATTAAATTTTTTTGCAATGACATGAATTTTTACAACACTGTTCAGTTTATGAATACTGAGGAAGAAAATAGTCAGCAAGGAAAGATGACCAGCCCCACTCCAGAAGTGGAGCTGGTGGTAGAGATAAAATCTTATGTTTTGAAAACTTTGCATAGTATTCAAGGTGAATTGAAAATTTTCATAGAAGATAGCCTGAACGAAAGGAAGGAGTAGCAAGCCATAAATGAATCCTTAATGAGAAATGTGACAAGAGGAAACCCTCAAGGTAAACCTACTTAGTCCACAAACAGTTCCAAAAGAGAACCTTACCCAGAATGGGCCAGCAGCCCAAGAGGAGAGGGAAAACAAGAATGCACCCCTAAAGAACCAAAATGAGACCATCATAGTCCTTCTAGTGGTGACTCCCTTTCTCCACACAGAAAGATGCAAAGGAGTGATGACAATATTCACGGGGTTTTTTGAAAAACAAGAGCTCTGACCTATGAAGGTGAAGTAAACACTGAGGAGAAGGGTGAAGAGTGGATTCTGGGCATGAGTAATTATTTCCAAGTTCATAACTATTCAAGTGAGATGAAGGATCGACTTGCCATCTATAATTTAAATGGTAAAGAAACAAGATGATGGAGGGATTTAAAACACACCAAGAAAGATGAGCTGCGGGAAATACATTGGGATACTTTCTGAAATATTTTCCAAGAAAAATATATGTTAGAAAGGTTCTTTGACCGAAAAGTGAAGGCGTTTCATGAACTACTCATGGGATCCATGACTATGGAAGCATTTATCAACAGATTTCTAGATCTGTTGCATTATGTACCATACATTAAAGAAGAAAAGGTAAATATTTGTCAATTCCTAGGATGTCTTCCTCCCATTTTTCAGGATAGAATTGAATTTGTCATGCCTAAGACTTTGTATACCACATTGGACCAAGCTAGGATCTGTTATGAGCATGGTTAGTTGAGGCAGGAGAACCTGAACTGAAACCGAGACAAGCCTAAGAACTTCTCTGATAACCACAAACCTGGGTCCAACCCACATCCATATAGAAAGAAAAATAAAATCTTTCAAACAAACAAGAACTTTAATAGATCTTGTACAAATCCTTTGTACCACTTGCTAATGTTAAAAAACCAGTAGCAAGTGGATCTAATGCTACCCCACTACAGATTAAGTGTTGGAAATGCAACAGGAGTCATTATGCCCAAGATTGTAAGAAAAAGACCAATGGGGTCTTGCAAAACTTACAAGAAGAACTAAATATCGATGACATAGCTGGAAGAACCCAGATCTATGCAGCATGGGATGGACAACATACAGATCATCAAGCTACCATGGTTGAAATAGAAGGTAAGATTTTGAATGCTTCTATTTTAATACTTATTTATCCCGTTGCTTTCCAAAGCTATGTTTCACCTAAAATTGTTGATGAATGCAAACTAGGAAAAGTAAAACATGAAAAAACTTGGCTGGTTTAGTGAGCCACAGGTACGAAACAAAAGGTTTCAAAATTTTTTAAAGAATGTGAGGTAAACCTAAATGGTTTTCTTACAAAAGTGAACCTGAACATCCTACCTTTAGTATCATACGATGTACTTATCAGCATGGAATGTATAGAACAACACCATGTCATTCTTGATTATTTTCACAAGTCTATATTGTGCATTGATAGCCTAGGGAACCAAGTAAAGGTTGAGGGAATTCCAAAGAAAGTTTCTGTGAGACAAATATCTTCCTTACAAGCAAATAAATGCATTTGGAAAGGCTTCAAGTTGTTTGCAGTAAACATTCAAGACATAGATTTTTATAGGGAACAACGCATAGAAGAATTAGTTGTTCTTGAATAATTCAAGGATGTATTTCCCAAGGAAATCCTTGGATTACCTCCGAAACAAGACCTAGACTTTTCCATCGAACAGACCCAAGGATCAGTTCCAACCTCCAAAGCCCCTTACCGAATGAGCGCACCTGAGTTGGTGGAACTCAAACTGCAGCTGCATGAGTTTATAGAGAAAGGGTATATGCGACCCATTAGAGGAATTTTGGGGTCTCAAATGGGCCTCCTAAGGAAAATAATAAAATAATAAAATAATAGTTAAAATAATAAAATAATATTGATTAATTTTGGAGGAAGAAAGAAAAAAACTACTTTTTGTGTTCGTATTTTCGACATATCTCCCTGTCGTTTTACTCAAATTGTGATCGTGAGAGCTCATTGGATGCGGAATTTGATTCCACATCCAACGATTACCCACACTACATACTTTTGACAGACCCTGCTACCCCAAAAACAAGAAATACCTGAAAAAATGTGATGATGATGTCATCATCACGTTTTTTCAGGTATTTGTTGTTTTTGGGGTAGCAGGGTCCGTCAAAAGTATGCAGTGTGGGTACTTGTTGGATGCGGAATTTGATTCTACATGCAATGAGCTCTCCCGATCAAAATTTGAGTAAAAAAACAATGAGATATGTCGAAAATACGAACAAGAAAAGTAGTTTTTTTTAATGACAAATATGTCAATTCAACCATTATGGTTGACTTATTTTATTGAAATTCTATTGGTTCTTGAATTCCAACTCACAAAAACTTATTTTGGCACGTTTTCTTATAAGGCCCATTTTAGACCCCAAATTTCCTCTAATGTAGTGTGTCCCCTTGGGGAGCACTGATTTTGTTTGTAAAGAAGAAAGACAATACGATGCGGATGTGCATCGATTACCATTAGTTGAACAAAATGACTATCAATAATCGTTACCCACTGCCCATGATTGACAACTTGTTCGATCAGGAGGGAGGAGCCATAATATTTTCAAAGATTGATCTACGATCCAAATACCATCAGGTACAGATTCAAGACGAATATATTCACAAAACCTCCTTTCGTACAAGGTACGGGTGCTACGAGTTTGTAGTGATGTCGTTCAGGTTGAACAATGCACCTGCAAACGTTATGTGTATGATGCACAACATATTCAGTAATTATCTAGATAAGTTTCTCTTAGTGTTTATAGATGACATACTGGTTTATTCAAAGAATGAAGAAGAAAATAAAGAAAACCTTCACGTAGTACTACAAGTATTTAGAGAACACCAGCTTTACACTAAGTTTAGTAAATGTGATTTTTACAAATCATAGATACAATATCTAGGTCACATTATCTCCAAGACAGGGATATCTTTGGACCCAAAAAATATTAAATCCATAAAGGATTGGCCTACCCCTACTAGCATCACTGACATTAGGTCATTCTTGGGATTAGCTGGATAATATCAAAACTTCATTGAGAACTTCTCGAGAATCACTTGCCCCATGACCACTTTACAAAAGCAAGCAAGTTCTTATGGACCGCTACATGTGAAGAAAGTTTTCAAAAGCTTAAGAATCTTTTGATGACCGCACCAATGTTACGAATTGCAAATCCAGATGGGTATTTTGTTTTTTTCATAGATGCAAGAAAGGAAGGACTTGGAGGAGTACTCTTGAAAAATGATCACGTGATCTGTTACGAATCGTAGAATTTGAATGAACATGAGAAAAATTACCCTACAAACGATCTTGAGTTAGTGTCCATCATCCATGCTTTGAGGATGTGGAGGCATTACCTCAAATGAAGGAAGTTCCTTCTGAAGACAGACAATGTGAGTCTGAAGTATTTATTTGATCAACCATATCTAAATTAGAGGCAAGCCAGATGGTTTGCTTTCCTCAGTGAGTACCATTTTGAGCTTAAGAACACTAATGGCAAGGAGAATAAAATTGTTTATGCTTTAAGCCAATGAACTCATATGATTTATGAGGTGACCTTGAGTCAAACCGATGCATATTTTAATGAGAATATTAGAGCGGCCAACAGAGTTGGCCCCTTCTATGTAGAGATCCTCAAGAAAGTCCACGAGAATAGGTTGTTTCAAAAACAAAAATAATACAAGGTGGATGAATCTGGACTACTATGGTCCAAGGATCGCTTATATGTTCTAGATGTGTTAGAATAATCAACCCATAGTTAGCTACCTTAGACATTAATTAATCCATTTTTGTCTTATTTGCCTAGTTTCCATATTCCACCTTATGCAAGTTGTCATCTACACATCCATAGTGGTCAAAATTGCTAATTTTGAGTCATGGAGCGCTTGGGAAACCTCCTGGAATCAAATCTACTTTATTCCTGGCCTCCCTAGCGCATGCCTGCTTTTTCTGCTTTATTGCCTGCTTTTTCAGTGTTTTAAGGCAATTGGGAAAGTTTGACTAGGTGAAGTTAACTTGTTTTTTGTCCTCCACATCCTCCACTCTTTTCTCCTATGAAAAGCATGTATGAGTTTTCCTTTCATTACCTTTTAGCTTGCCTAATTGATTTTGCCAATTCGTGAGCTCCTATACAGTTTTGGAAACTGCTTTATGCACATATGGGGGATTTGCTTAGATTTAGTAAGCCTGCTTTTGACTAGATTTGAATGGTATCTTCATGCATTGGAATCCCTCATATAATTATTTATTGTGGCATCCTATGACTTCACAGGGTTGGCTATTGTACACTTATTCAATACAGATTAGTGCTCTGCTCCATTATTCAGTCTCTTTTGTGAGTAATTTTGCATGTGCAATTGGCAATTGATGTGAGTGTAATTGTTCTAACACAGGGTTCAATTTCCACAATATGGAGGGGACCTTCGGTCTAGCGTCCTCACAGAATTTGATCGGGCACCCTACTCAGGGCACTCATGATATTAAAAGGCGATATCCATTGTCAAGAGACACTTTTTCTAGCCTAAGTTAAAGGCCTATTTTGCAATGTTTATTGTGAAATGTCAGGAGTGCCAACTAGTGAAGGATAAGCAACAAAATCCTGTGGGATTACTACAGCCATTTGCCATTCATGAATGGAAGTGGGAGGTTATTAGTATGGAATTTATCATTGGTTTACCGAAAAGTAAGAAGAAAAATGATTCTATTTTTGTGGTCATCGACAAGTTGTCGAAGGAAACACACTTCATTCCTGTGAAATCGACCTACAAGGCCATGAACATTGCTGATATCTTATTGAAAGAGATATTTAGATTGCATGGGATACCCAAGGCAATTATCTCAGATCGAGATGTTAAGTTTACATGAAAATTTTGGAGATATTTATTCTCCGGATTGGAGACACAGTTGAACTTCAACACAACATATCACCAGCAGACAGACAGACAGATGGAGAGAGTAAACCAAATTGTGGAGGAAATGCTCCCAATGTATGTTATGAACAATCCAACGAAGTGGGAGGATTATCTACACCTCGCAGAGTTTGCATACACCAATGTTTATCAGGCTTCCGCCAAGATGAGCCCCTTTGAGGTACTCTATGGATGGAAGCGTAGAACACTGGTTACTTGGGATTTATTGATGGAATTGGAACTTGGTTACAAAGGTCTAGGTGAACTTTAAAGAACCACAAGACCTCTAGAAAAGTTATGCGGATAGGAAAACAAAAGATAAGGACTTTCAAATAGGCGATCATGTATACTTGAAAGTAAAATCCAAATGAAGCTCGTTGAGCTTGGGTAGGTGCGATAAGTTAACACCTAGATTTTGTGGACCTTTTGAAATACTGGCCAAGAAAGGGGAAGTGGCTTATGAACTAGCATTGCCCACGCATGTAAGAGTCCATAATGTTTTCCTTGCATCTTTGTTAAAGAAATATGTTTATGATACTAAACATGTTGTTGATTGCTCCCTATTATAGGTGGAACCTGAAGGGGAGTTTTCTCCTGAGCCTACTCATATACTAGACAAGAGATAGGTACAGCTTCAAAAGCACACCGTGGTCCAATTGAAAGTGTAGTGGAAGAATTTTGAGGCCGATGAAGCTACTTTGGAGGACGAGGCCACCATGAGAAAGGCTTACCCTGCCTTGTTTCATGACATCGTTTCGAGTCCCTAGAAGACCAGGGACGGTGTTGTTCTAAGTAGGGAGGGATGTAATATCCCAAATTTTGGACCTAACACTTATCGTCATGTTCCTATTGATTATGATGATTATGTGAATGTTTTATTTTTATATCGAGTCAAAGACCCCACTTCATATGAAATGACAATTTTTTATATATATTGGGCATAAGACAATTATTGATGATATATGCATATACTTATTTGTGTTGGGTGTGGACCCTGAAGCACATGATTGAGGAAATGTTTTGTGCTTAGCGAGGAGCTCTGGAGCACTTGAGTGATTGATGATTTTTGTTGAGTGAGAAGCTTTGGAACACATGAAGAGACAATTGGATTTGTTCCACATAATCCTTGGGGCCTTCCATGTTGATGTTGAGCATAAGCTCTGGAGCATCAAATCCTTGGACATTGTATCCCTAGGTGTATCATACAAGTACATCCTAGCACTAGTGTTGAGCGAGGAGCTCTGGAATCGCACTGAATTGTAACTCCCTATTAAAGCATTGAGTATGGCCTCTAGTAAGCACTAGGGGTTACTGAAAATAATTTAATAACTTTCGAGCAAAAACGACTCAAGAAAAATATTGATCTCATCATACTTATTTAGAAGTGATTAAATGAAATTTCAAATTTCCGTATTCTCATCAAATCACTGAAGAGATACCACGCTATACGAGGGAAATCCAACATGCAAGGATGTTTAGAGTTACCTAGCCTAGTAGACCTAAACCATTTACCTACTTGACCTTAATGAAGAAGTGTCATTAAGTCTAGGGATCATGGTATATGATTCCCGAAGAAAAATTTTAATAAAGTGTTCTATTATTATGTACTTTATACATGTTATGTATAAAGAATTAAATATATTAATAATATAAATAAATGAAAGAAAAAAGAAGAGCTACATCAATTATTATTTATTATGAAAGATTAATAAATAGTGTAATGTCTATAAAAGTTCAACTAGAAACTAGTAGAATGTTCCTATGTTAAATTATTAATGATTTACCGAAAGTAATTGAAAAGGGTTAAATAAAAAAACCAAGGTTTCTTGAGTTAACTGTCCCTTTAACTGAAAAGTATGTCTATAAAGGCTCAAGCCAAGGAAAGGCTTGGGGTTCTGATCTATCGTTAGAGGAGTAATTTTTCTTCCTGTTTTCTCTCAAGTAAATTCTTGAAGAAACGTTCCATGGAAGGAAAAAAGGAGAACTGATCCAGATCTGATACACTAGTTAGGCAACCCTACCTTAGGAGCTCTAAGCTACTTGCATGTTGGAGTCCAGCTCGAGGGGATCTGGATTAAAAGTAGGAATGGTTCCAGGTCATGGTTGGGAGGAACGTGGTAGTTCCCAAGTGATTTGGTCATCAAAATCAGAGGTCAGATATGTCTTAAATTGTTAATACTAGTTATTTAAAAAGTGTGCAGGTTCAGCCGTTAAAGGAGCATCAGAAAATTACAGGTATGAGTTCTTAGTATGTCAAGTTCATTTCTAGGGTAAATGTTGGCTACTTTATGTAAATTTTCCTTATATATTCCTAACCCTAGCCTTTATTCTATTTTCTATATTAATTGATAGAAATGTTAGGTAAATGATCTCAATTCATTTCCTAATCCTATGTGTTTGATTTCTGGTTAGAATATGCTAAGGCTTGTATTTATTAAATATTACCCTTAGGTTGTAAAGGTTATCATAGGTTGTATATTGCTAGAATTGCATCTTTAATTTTGTTTTTGTATCACTTCAGTTTTCATATTTTGTTACTGTAAACTAGGGTTTGATTTCCAGTAACTAATTAATCATCCTCTAGGCTTATTACTCTAATGATATACTTCATTTGTCAGCATAGGCTTGTCTAAATTTTATTTCCAACTAGTTCAGAAGTAGCAATTTATATACTTATATATATAATTACTAGCTTCAACCTAAAGTACCAATAAAGGAACTATGAAAGTATTCATCTAATTAATAACAACAATGAGTAAACCAAAAATATTAAATACAAGTATTTAATAACATAATTATAATATAAATTAAATCAAGAGTAAATAGACGATTAAGACCTTTCAAGGTCTATCTTATTAATCCACGAGATGTAGAACAGTTGGTGGTGGGGTATGGTTAAGACACCCCCTAAGCTGAAAGGTCTTTGCTTCTAATCCCGTCGGATACCAAAAAATCCAACCATGTTAAGGATTGGTACAGTCGAGGACAGGTGCGATCCCTGGGTGATTTTGACAGCTTAGATGCCCCTGGTTCGTGGTCACTTAGCCAATGGAAACCCTGCTATTCAGGGAGGTTCCAACACTTTTCGAACAAAAAAAAAGGCCTGTCTTATTAACTATAACTTAAATAACAAATCATTTCCATTAAACAATAGCATCATAACTAAATGAGCAGAGGAGGCATCGTGACCATCCATCCCGTCCTATATCAAAACTCTGATTATCTATCTATCTATCTATCTATCTATATATATATATAAGCACCCATAGTATCCTATATAATCCATCATAAACAACTAAATTTCATTTATACATAACCATTAAACAAAATTACATAACTCATCAACACTTTACACATAGAAAATTTAACAATATCGAAATCATGTTATAAACTCATGTATTACAAATACGGACATGAATCGAATCCTATGGGCATACATTCCCATCCAATTTGTATTAACTAAAATACAACTCATCACATTAATATCCAAACAGATTCAAACCCTATTGGGTTTTGTTTGCATCCACACTATGGCCACCCTATGCATAAAAGTTATGTGGGCAACAAATTATAAACCACCACCACAGGCTGATAATACAAACTGCAATTTCGCTATAGTATTAACTCATCCAACATTAATACACAAAGTCTATTTATAGTCTACACATAGTGACAAATGCCATCGTGGAATTATAACCCCTGGCTTCTAAAAAATCCACACTACAAACAAATCCCATGAAATCATAACGTTAATTAGCTAGCATATGCTATGCATAGCATTCACCCAAGTCACAACAATGCAAAAATAAAATTACACAGTATGATTTATAATAACCAACTACTCTGCTAACGAATCATCCTTAGAACTATTCATTAAATTATCTACAGTAGAGATACATCAGAGCTATCGTAGCCATTAGGGAGAATGCTCAAGCAAGTTACGCTTTGTCCTTCAAACCCATGATATTCACCAATACAACACATTAAAAAAACTCAATACATAAACTCAACGATGGCGTATTCCTGTTCCTAAAGCTTTGTTAGTAAAGCATTAAGATAGCACATACTTTACACACACAGTAAGCTAAATAACAATGGTAATTTATTAAAAACGCAGAGTTTATACATCATACATAGTATGGTAAATCCCAGTGTCTCCACACAGTCGCTTTTGAAGCCAAAACGAAGTCTACACAGGCATTCCAATGGGATACGACACCATTGCAATAAATGGTGCAACCCATGGATTAAAGGCCCAAACCAGTTATAAATTACAAATAAAAAAATTATACATAGATCCAAGGGAAATGCGAGTTTACCCACAGCCAGGAGCCACTAAAACATTTAATTAAAAACCAAAGTATGAGTATTACATGCCCGAAGGCCAATTTAAACCCCATAGTGGAACCCCAAAACCAAACAACGAAGACATCACACATACAGGATGAGAGTTAAAAAGTGTTGACTTGTCGATAAACTTACCTCACACCATTTGTCATCATACATGAATCGGTGATAGACTTTGATCCACGATCCTCTCCATGGACCCTAGCACCTGCAACCATCCACACAAAAAATGAGAATCATGACAACGATCAAGCGCATCCATGTAAAACCAAAGAATTAGTGATAAACCAATAGGGATCTTACCTTCATGACAATGGAGGTCGCCTCCATTCCCCCCTACGTAGAACAAGACCAAACCCAAACTAAAACATTGCAAATGACAAAAACATCGTGCGCCAAGCCCTAATATTGGGGATGCCACGATTTCCAAAGACATTAAATGCACCAGCTGGAGTCCATTAACAAAAAACAAAACCCAACTCTCCATAGTGAAGGTTCGTTGCATTCGTGGCCTCCATTTCCTACACAAAGGCTTAAACCCTGCTAACTTATGTTTCCACCTTATGTTATATTCTCCACCCTAGTCATAACACAAGGTAAAACATTACAACATATTTGTTATAAAAAGGCATAATGTATTGAAATGATAAGTATTAATGCTTGAGCGTATAGGCCATGTCTGGTCTGCATTGGCCTTAAGTCAACCACAAGACTTATATATTAATTTAATACAATGCACCATAGGGTTAAGGCATATTAACATATGAACCTTAGGTTAAAAAATTAACTTAATACAATACAATTAAGCCCTAAACTTATGCTTAGTCCACATGGCATATGTAATATGCCATGTTTTACATTTAACCCTTGTAAGAAAAATCAAAATCTGAATCTAGTCTGAGATAATAACCTACACATATAAACAAAAAAGATACGATTAATAGTTTTTAATAAACTAAACATAAATGCAATTAATACCATGATGTAAAGTGAATATTTACAATACCATAAGGAATCATAAGTACAGAACAAGAACTTCAGTAATGATAGATAAACTGACAAGAATAGTAATTATACCTATTATAATTCGAGGTCAGTAAAAGAACCAAAGTCAACTAGTAGTATGTTCTTCAAGATCAAGACTTTCTGTACTCAAACAAATTTATGTCACAAGCATGAACTACATGTAAAATAGAATAGGTTCCTTAGTTCAGAGAACTAAGTAAGCCTGCTAACAAGTAAACACCTTTACCTTTCAAACCATCATGGGAGAACGAGTCCCTCCACTCCTACCCACTTTGTTTCCAGAAACAAATTTAAGTTAGGACTCTATAATTAACAAGTGCGACAATGCAGAAAGGACGAGCATATAAATCCAATGACAACACATAAGCGACAAAATTATAAACATAATACTCAGCAGTAAACAACAGCACAACAACACAAGTAAAATACATTAAAAATAATGACTGAAAGTAAAAGATAGAACGTAAGAACAACTTACGAATAAACAGAGGTACATGAAGTGTACAATGAAGTTCGACAAGTGAATAATGTTCCATCTAGGTAGTTTTACTAGCCTATAAAAAAAAATTCAATTTTTTGGGACATTACACATGTTTTTCCAAAAATTTATTGCTGACTACAAATCGAAGGCTCTTTCTTTGAAATTTCTTCTGTTGCATATGACTGAGTAACAACAATTTTCTTGAGGTGTAAAATAGGGAATACAATGTTAAATAGAAGACAACATTTTCTCAACATTGGATACCAATTAAATTGTGATTTATACCAGTAAGTTAAGTTATGGTTTTCTAATTCTCTTTCTTTTCATGGTAATGTGTTTCAAAACAGTTAATAGAAATAGATGCCAAGTCTGAAGGGAATCTATTATGTTGAATATGCCCTGGATTTGCACATTATTCCATTCTTGCTGAATAAGCCTTGTTTTTGCACATGATTCCATCCTTTTTGTTATATTATTTTGTTGAATATGCCAAAAAAATCATCTGGATACATTTGGGTAAGAAGAAAAGGAGATGAAAAAAATATTATATGCACTCCAATTGAATTAGATTGTAATTATTCTATTAAATATGCCCTGGATTGCACATGATTCCATCCCTTTTGACATATTATTTTTTTGAATATGCTGAAATTCATCTCCATGGATTTGATTAAGAAGAACAGGAGACTAAGAAAATATTCTACACACTCCAATTGAATTAGCTTGTCATTATAACAAACTATGTGATGAACTTCCAACAAGGGTTTTAAAAGTTTGGTCACTTGTGCTTCCAACGGGTATTAGAATTTTCATATCATTCTATTCGTTTTATGAATATGCTCTGAGATTGCATGTCTCATTTGAATGACATCAGACAAAATAAAATTGAAACACTAATTAATCCATCAGCCTCAAACAGTTAACCAAAGCTGGCCATTCATACATTCAATTATATATTTGATTAAAACTAATTAAGATATAATATTTACAGCTGAACTCTTTCCTAGACTGTTAGAGAACATCCTTCTTCCACAGTTCTTGGAAGAGAAAGAGCAAGAGATGTAGTTGTGTGGTTGTTGTGTCAATGTCCAAGAGAAGCTATGACTAAAGACATTTCATTCAATATTTACTCAATGAATGAGAAACTATGGTACACAATGTCATAAGTACATTAATTGGATAGCTATGCTTTCCATTTTCTTAAATAAGCATCACAGGAACCTATGAGTTAACACGATCTGTTCTGCTAGAACTATTATTTTTCTACAGAAAATAGTGATCATAGCAGCAACTATACAAAAGGAAACCCTTAGGAAATCTAGTAGACCTATGATTGACAAAATGTCTTGGAAAAGTGAACTTATACAGTTTGAGTTGCGTGGAAGTGTCTCAACTCAAACATATGCTCATCATTAGAAATGTGAAGTGAAAGTAACCTTTGTGAGTTTCACTTTTGAAGACACATAAAACTCAAAGAATGGATCTTATATGTATCCTGCATAGCTCCATAATCTCTATGAGTTTCACCATATGAAATTTTAAAATTCACTTTACAACCTGACATTAAAATGGTCTGGAAGGTGTCTATACTATATAATACAAATAGTCAATAATATGGTTGTACTTATACACCTAGACAATATTTTCTTCTTCAAGAATGTTCAGCAGTGATTTGTGCTCATAAATCTCAACTTTTGGAGAAATCAGGAGTTTAATAGGATTTTTATCCCATAACTTTGTTTGGTTCAAACTGATGTTTAATGACATGTATAAAACCAAACATTGTTTCTTTTAATGTCAAACATATTATTTCTTCAATGGGGCTCTTAATGAAAATTTGAAAAAGTCACTATTTTTAATGTTCCAAAGGAACATCAAAACCATATATGTTTTGTAGAGATATTAGATCTATGAGTACTATATTAAATGCACATAAAACCCAAAGAATGAATTCTATATGTAGTATGCATATCTCAATAACCTCTATGAGCTTTACTAGATAGAATTTTAAAACTCACATTAAAACCTAACCTGAAAATTGTTTGGAAGGTGTCTCTAGAATCTACTACAATTCATAATCGTATGACTGCTAATGTGAGTAAAATCAACTAATTTCAACAACAGTCATATCTAAATGGAGAAGACAAAATGTCACATAAAATAATTCAAAAAATTGCAATACCCAAACAGTCTCATAATAAGGAATTTTCAATATTTTGAATAGAAAGAAACAACGATAACAATCCCTTCTAGAACGAAGATGTTGTCTTCAATATATGACTATAAAATAGAACCTCTTAGTGCTTCCCATATTTCATAAAAGCTAATATTCTCTAGTTGAAGGTTGAAGCAAAATGAAAAGGTGACCATGACAAAATGAGCCTAGAATTGCCAATTTATATCAATATTAGCGTGGTCCTCTTAGGACTTAAATATCCTTTAAAAATATCAATAAAATTGGGATAGATTAAAATTCTAGGACGTTCTCACATATGAATCCCTCTTCTTCTCTTTCACCATTAGACGCGTAAAAGTTACTCGAACCAAAAATCAGATTTGAGTTCTGGATAATTAACAGTTTGACCGTCAAGAAAAGCAGTTTTATCACCAAAATTCATAATTCAGCCAGCTAAGACATGGATTTAACACTGGTATATTTTTTGTGTTATTTCAGGAAAGGATCATGAGACTATAATAAGGTTGATTTTTTTTGGAGACAGACAGAGAAATTTCCATCCAGAAAAAGCTTCTCTATTGTGATTTCATGCTAATAATTATTGGAGAGGTTTCCTAGAGTAAGTAACAACATTCATGCCAATTGAAATATCAAAAAACAACTTCTTTCCCTTGTCACTAAAAATATCAATAAAACAACAACTTGATCTAGTTTACATCCATGCAGACAATAAGCATGTTTTTTCTTGCTTTCCTCCATAGGTAGCTAGGTCGAATTGACTCCCTTACTAGTGGTGGATTCTACATATACAGAGTCAAGATGAGTTGAAGGGGTTATAAAGTATTATCCTAGAGTAGGTTACAGCAGTTAGACATCTCATCATCCTTCCACCTTCAGGTTCCTATGATCTGCTTCCACCAATGCATACTACTAGAGCTATTGCAACCCTTCACATGTTGCCACCAGCATAGTTCCATATTAAACCCATATCTATCAAGCATCGAGAGGGATCAAATTTCTTGAGGTGTAAATTATTTTCTTGATGTGTAAAATTTAAGATAGAAAAATTACACCTTTAGAAATTTGATCCCTTTCTGTGCTTGATAGATCAAGGTTTAAGATGGATCTTTCTTGGATTTAATTTTTTTAGTTTTTGTGTAAAATTGAAAATACAGCCGACATATGCTACCGAATAGATTTATTTTAATGCAAATATTGTTGTCACATACATTATATTACGTTACATGAAAAAACATCCTCCATACTCAGTTGTAGAGCACCTCACTACTCTTAGTGCAATTATGATGTTATTCAATCTCCTGAGTAACATATTGATCTGGTTTGACTTTTCATTCTCTCTGGCTCTTGGAATATCTTCATTGGATATTTGTTAGATATATTTCAATGTTTGGTTAGTTTTGATTTACTTAACTGACTTCTTATTCACTTAAAGTGCATCTCTCTTCTTTTCATTATTCCATTCACTATTATAATTTTCCCATAAATCAGATCTAAAGATTCAACCACTTCAAATTTAAACAAAAAATTATCCTTTCCCTTGATTGCGTATGGGAATATCAAGACCAAGTTTTTTATTTTCTAATCAAATTGGACTCTCCACAAATTTTTTGGTTTTATAAACATAATGCAATCCCTAGGGTCACCCCATTTAGACTAGAAAAGCACCAGTCCAAACAGAGAGATATCCATCAGTGACAAGTGTTGGTTATTTACAGTTGTCATGTGGATTTTCCAGTGCATATTTGTGATGACAGGGAAATATTGCTTCTAGAATCTAGAGACATTGAGCATATCTTGTTTGTAGATATATTTCTATGATGATTCAAGTGTTTGCAGAACTAATATTACCTGGAGTTGGCCCAACATGGTAACATAATTTTTTAAAGTGGAATGATATCAGAAATGACAAATTGAACTTGTATAGTTCAACCCATGAGTCAAACTTTCTGCTGGTTGTTCTTCACTAAAGGAATGGTTTTTATGTGAAAACTTCACCACCCAACCAAGTATGTGGCTCTAATGTTTGCTAATGTAATCACAATAGTTTTGAACCTGACCACATCAAGCGTTAAGCATGGAGTGTGGAAATATTGCATTTTGTCTAAATTTTGACTTAGTAAAATACCCTAGTATTGGAAAGCAAAGGCTTACTGAGGTAGTTTCATTTTGTAGAAAAAATAATTCATGTTACAACAGATAGTAGCGCTCAAAGATTTAACTGATGTAAAATCTTTTCCAAAATTTCATCCAAACTCTTTGTTTACAAATACAATATCAAATAATATCTATTGAATAGCATGGGAGCTAAAGCTACTAGACTATATAATGGTGCATTTTACCACTATTTTAAAATCCGCAAGGTGAGAAACAAAATCCTCTACTTTAAACTAATTTCTCATTGACATTACTGAATTGTATATTATTGCAACATGTTGTTATACCCAAATCCTATCATCACCATGTGATAATATCTCTAACACCTTTATTTTCCCTCAATCCCAAACTTGAAGTGAAAATAGTGCTCCAGATGTTGATCCTACATATCAAAACTCCAACACCACTCTCAACCTTAAGCTTATAAGTGGTGCCTTATATAAAACCTCCCTAGTTATGTGGAAGATAGGCAGTGCCACCACCTTTCACCTTTGTTTTTGGCACAGTTCTCACCTTGTACCATTGTGTCATAAGGGAGAATAAGCAGTGCCCTTGGTAAAAGGTGAAAAAAAGGAGGTTTCACGAAGCTTCTAGAACAAAATATTTGTGGCGAGCCTTATCCCTACTCACCTGAGTCAGTTAAGCTTGAGGTCCATGCTTTTGGGATCTCATGGCCACCTCACCCACCTATTTCTTAACCATTACTATCCCTTTGAGCCCTATAAAACTAGTCTCATACTCCATGGTTGAGAAGGAGAAGAAAAGAGTAAAGTTATGATGTTGAATTAACATCCTGGCCTAATCCATTAGAGAGCATAGAGGAGCAATTTGGAGTTATCAGGGATGAGATGTTATTCTTGTGAAGGAGTGCATCGACACTAAGGAAAAAGGTTGTAAGCTCTTTCATTCATCTATTAATACAAAGTTGGTTCCTTTCCCATATATATGTTGTGTTATAATCTCACATATGTATTATCAGATTCCTTAGTCACTGATATGGATCTATGGATAGTTTTTTTGGTATCTTTAATGTTGTCATGTGTTTGACGTGTTTATGCATGTCTTCCATCAGATATCCTATTCCAGGAATCCATAGATTCTAGGGAAAGTCTTTCGACCTAGTTGTGACTCATTTGTTCTGGATTTGAACCATTCGGACCAGAGGAACAACTTTTGTTCGCAGAAGGTACGATATTCTTGATAACACATGCTAATAATTAATATATTATATAGGTAATATTAAGTCTATTAGATATTTATTTTGGTAATGAAAAAGGAAAACTTAATGCATCTAAAGTGTTGTGCATTCATGAAACTTACACAAGTTAAAGGAATGTAATTACATGTTGAAAAATGATTACAATAGATATATCCATAACAGGAATGGATCTACTTTTCTTTAGTATTAGTCTCGCTTTTATTATCCCAACCTGCATTTCTATTTATGAAAGCAGGACTGAAAGAAGGAC
Source organism: Pseudotsuga menziesii (assembly GCA_001517045.1). Taxonomy (NCBI): domain Eukaryota; kingdom Viridiplantae; phylum Streptophyta; class Pinopsida; order Pinales; family Pinaceae; genus Pseudotsuga; species Pseudotsuga menziesii. The sequence continues at coordinate 555,959 of LPNX010074943.1, read as the reverse complement.
TCGTCCTATGACCACACATGCACAGGTTCCTTGAGGTTTTCCAAATGCTCCTCTCATTCCAGTTTTCAACCTATGTCCCAGTATAGGGTTATTATTGATCATAGTGAAAAATAGTCCAACTTTATAGTAAAGATTTCAAAGACTCCTCATTTATAGTGGTTGGTACACTTTAATCTCTTTTAGTCCTACTATCCTACTTCCTGTGCCCATTCATTGAACATTGATAAATTATCTTATCTTATTATCTATCCCAGAAAAGAATTGGATACCAGAAGACTATGTTTACAAATAATAAATTTGGAATTTTGATCGACTCGAAAATTAAACTTGTATGCTACAAATTCTATTTATGACACTGAGCATATTCCCAGAAAACTAAACAATCCTCCCATCTTCAGAACTGATTCTATCTACTTATAACTTGTAAGTTTTCATACTTTTGACATGAAATTTTGCATTATCAGACCAAAACAGATTTCATCATGAACAAGGACATTTCTTGAGAATACTGAGGTATAGCTATGTTTTCATATATGAAATTAAATTATCAAGTTATACAATCAGTGGATCATGAAAAAATTTCAGTTGATCAACTTTTAATCCAAGTCACGTGATTATGGTAAACAGGACATGTAGGACATTTTTCTACAATTATCTGACACATGGCATGCCAAAATCAAAGGTAGGACACGTGAACCAACAACAGAAATGAGTTTATGCCCTATGGATTTGATGGATACAACCAAAGAAACATAACACAATGATCTGAAAGTCTTTGGAGACTCCAAGCTTCTGATGAATTGGGCCAATAGCACAAGCATAATTAAAAATGTTTTGAGAGCCCTAATAATAGAGCTCATGCTGGGTTTAGGAAAATCCTTTGGTGATATCTCTTTTATTCATATGGATACATCTACTTACTATATCAATATAAGTGTCAAATGATGATCAAACACAAAAAATTAAAATATTTAATACAAAAAACATAAGTTTATAATTTAGAAGCATAAACTGTAATTTTCTCAAAGTCATTTGATGTCATCAAAATAGAAATATATTACAGAGAATGATTTACTAATACAATAGGTGGAAATACCAATGGAAAATATAAAACATGTTAGATACTAGAACTGATCACACACAGGACAATGCGGCATAAGAAGACCTAACTATAGATTCTGGAGGGCTGCATAAAACCTCATACATAATAACTTTTGAAAGAGTAATAAAGTGTAAATGTTAAAACCATCAGTGGAGTAGATGAGAGTGAAGTGGAGGAAGTTAAAATCAATAAAGTGGAGAAATAAGAAGAACCAACAAGTAAATATGTTTACAGAAAACAATCAAATTCACCTATAGTTATGGAAGGACAAGTTGAATCAGATATGGCACCTGCTACCAATGTAGTAAATGAGATTTCTAAGAGCCTTTTATTCATTTCTTCTAGTTATTGTATATGTGCAAAAGGGAATATCCTTTGACACCAAACTATGGATCAAATAAAAAGAGTATCAAGGAATATTGTCTACATGCAAAACATCAATCATATTGCAAAGCCTCTTCTTTTCTTTCAATTGAACCTACAATGAAAAAATGGAAAACATATTCACTCTGAGAAACCCCCATTAATAATTGTTCAAAATTCATCAGGTTTATTCAAATTCCTCATTAAAAGAAACCTAGCACTAGAATATGATGAAAATTGGACTTTAATCAAAATAAAAACCTAAAAACAGGGAATGATTGATATAAAGGGAACATACCTTCCTTTCCATAAAAATGATAGCCTCAATATACCCTGGGAATATATGGACCTTCCACACACATTCTGTTGAAATTCAAAATCTACCATTGATCCAATATAGCATAATAACATATTTATGGATGTATAGAGAAGTTTATAATAGGAGTTGATTTAATTTTCCAATATCAGGTCATAGAAGTTAGGACAACAAGGATATATTTAAAAATAGAGGCATATAGAGAATATTACTTGTGATTAGGAGACATGAGGCTATAAGTGTGGAATGCACCAACACTCTTTTCTTTCAGATTTAAATTTTTCTTTGAAAGTTGGACACTATATATGTGAAAAGATACGCCCCAACTTCGTAAAGATCCAATTTCATTTCATGTTACAAACAATAAACACAATGTAATAGTTAAATATTAAAGCTCAATATTAAATAACTAACATCAAGGAATTGCAGTCCCAATGATCAATGTTACAACAAAAAAAAAAAATATAGAATCTCTTTTTACCTTAAATGTAATTTCAAATTGACATATAGAGATCTTATTACCATATAGACTTTTCAACCTACTTCAAAAACAAAGGAATAGCAACATTAGTCAAATAACATGAATCACATTATCAACAACAGAGCATGTAGATTCAAGAGTCACAACTAGAAGGTGTCAATGAAAAACAATGGCACTGACTAGATTTGGGGAGAGTGGGGACTCCACTTGTTCTCTTGTCTCTTAATGGTCCAGCAGACATGTGGGGACCTAAATCTTGACAAACTTATAAACTAATAGAAACGGACATTATGCTCGATCTTGGCCTCCATTATCGAATTGTGGTCATGGAGGCTAATACAATTATGCATTGTAACTATGCCAATTGATTATTGCATTAGATGAATGTTGGTCTCATGCCAATAGGTATCCTATGATCAATGCATATGAACCTAGTATATAAACCTTTTTTCTCTTGGCTTAACTATGAAAAAATCATTTATTTTTTTGAATAATGATAAGTATTTACAAATAAAATATACAATCAACATAAAATAATCGAGATTCAAAAAAATGAAGACAATTAATTCATGCAACTAAAAGGTAATAAAAATATATTTTCTCAAACCCTGAATCAATGGAAATCGACTAAAACCAATCTTGATTCAAGCTACAACAAAATCAAGCATCAAATTAGAACTAGAGGCATTCAAGGGACTAACACAATATTTAACCAAAATACACAAACTTCAAAAACTGACAAAATGCTTCAAACAAAATAAATAAACAAACCATAAAAATTTGTCAAGATATTCTTGCTATACAACAATATGGTTTCATGTACTTGAATGGGCCCATTCTTTCTTAGCGAAAGTGTTGTGAAATTAGTTTTTTATCCTTTAATGTTATGACACTGTCTATGTGAAGAGATAGCTCTTAGGTCTAGCTTTCTCAAATTCCAATGTCATTTCATGTCACTTACATGAAAGAGAAAATGTAAGAGATACATATCAAAACATCAATATTAAAATAAGCTACATGAAGGTAATGTATCTCAAATCATCAATGTTACAAGAAAGTAGTACAATGTAGAATCTATTTTTACCTAAAAGTCAACCTCAAATTCACATATAGTGATCACCAAAAAGGGTACATGGAACACCTGGACCAAAATAAGACTCAAGAGTCTTTAATGTGTATTAGATCATATGCAATATTAGGTGAAATTCATTTTCCAATTGACATTTGGCCCTGGTCCTCATTTTTTACATTTTGAACACGGCCTTCTCCAAATGAACCTTCATTATGAACATCCAAAACATGTTGGGGCGCGGACCTTGAAGGTCCTTAATTTTGGTAACTCCGCAGTTTTAGTGCAAAGCTTGTAAGTGGAGTTGCAGTCCAAAATAGTCTTAGGGGTTTCGGGGTTGGGTCGAAGCCCCTCTTTTTGTAAATTTCCCATGGTTTAGCCCCATGGTTTAAGCCCATGGTACTGTAATAGTGCACTTGTATAAATAGGCACTTATGTAAAGAAGGAAAAAGATTTTTCGATGATTTGTATGATGATAATTTGATGCAAAGAAGCTAAGGCCTATTTTTAGGGTTTAAGGTCAAGTCCCAGCTGAGTGCGTGGATGACCTCTGCAGCTAAGTGCACAGAGGGTTTTGGAAGAAAGGATCTACAGCTAAGTGTGCAGTTTTGGGTTGTTGAGTAGATCTGCAGCTGAGTGCGCAGATCAGAACTGTGTGTTTTGTAAAGAGTTAAATATAAACGCAGTTCTGTGGATGTAGCCGCTACACTGGGGGTGAACCACGTATATCTTGTGTTGTGGTGGTTCTTTTATGTTGTTTCTATTATGTTTTTATGCTTTTGATAAGTAGATGAATGATAAAGTAATATAAACTATTAAGTATTAGCTTCGCTGTGAATTCCCAGTTAAGGGTTAACCAAGAAACTGTCCTATTATCTAAACTGCGAAGCTATTTAAGTGAATGTCAATGCTCTGTATTGTATGCTTACTCATTGTTAAGGCTAAAGGTACAGTAATATCCCTCTTTTGCCTACAGAAACCTGATTCTGCAGCACCCCATAGCTGTTTGGGGTGAGACTGCAACCTGTTCGCAGATTGTTGCCGAAAGGGCCAACACTGTGGGTCTCTTTGATGGTGCGAAGATAAGAGTATAAGAACCTGGGTCTGCCCTAAGTGCCAACAAATTGGTGTTGTTTCCGGTTGAACCAGTATCTTCTTCAAGAGGGATCTACGTTGTACCTCCAACAAATTGGTTCCGTTGCCAGTTGAACCAGTATCTGCTTCAAGAGGGATCTACGTCGTCCCTCGAGGGATATGATTTGGATTCCCTTAGTAAAATAAATCAATGACTGGGTTGAAGATACTTATCTGATATTTGTTGAACAAGAGAATAAGGATCCTCATCTTAGCTCAGACGACTTCTTGCAAAGGTACGCTTTTTCTGATATTTATGAAATTTTCTTTGCTAGTATCCACATAGAATTGCACCAGTGGTTATACAGGTTGAGAGAAAGAAAGACAAACTTCAAAAAAGATCAATCTCTTTCTTGGACCCCAGAAAGAATTAACCTATTGAAAAGTGTGAACAACATGGTATCAAGAGTTGTTGACTTCTGGATAATGCGAACCCTTGACGCATTTGTGACGGAGTTCGCCATTGACACACATACTTCTTTCAGCGAAGCAGAAAGATAGTTTTTCAAAGGACCAAGGGGTAAGTACCTGAATTCATTAATTTTGAAAATTAAAATGCTCTTGGCTGAGAAAGGCATATTGCTTATCCAATCAGATTGCTAGATTTATTGCTACTAACCTATGTTTGGAAGCGAAAGTGACTTAGACGAGCAAAGTGGTTTGCTTCACAATGGTAAAAGATACAAGCAAACTCTTGTATCCTATACCCTAGGCCAGAATACTGATTATACCTCATTAATTTTTGAAGAATCTGAATATGAAGAAACCCCTTTTGTTAGAAACCCTCCTATAACTTCGCAGCGTAGATCTGTTATCCTTGAGAACCCTTCGTAGTCTGAAAGTAACCCTAGCCTGAGTAGACCTATCGCAGGTCAGTCTAACTCAGAAAGTTCCCTTCCTCCTGTTACCAGTATTCTCCCTCCTCCTCCCCCTCCTCCCCCCCTCGATCCAATATGGCCCATGTGAATGATGATATCAAGCTCCCAGTCTTTAAAGGAACTGGATCAGAGGATCCAGAACAATTTTGGTTCTTATGCGAATCTGTTTGGATTACTAAGAATATTATGGATCAAAATACAAGAAGTGCACAGCTGGTCACCTCTTTTAGAGACCGAGCTTTGACCTGGTTTATGAATTTTTCCAGTACTCAGAACTATGCCTTGGCTGATATTAAAAAAGCAATGATCAAAGAATTCAAGAAGCCTAAATCAGAGTCACAGTGTATAACTGAACTGAAAGAAATTAAGCAGAAGCGAGGTGAATCAGTTTGGGACTTTGATCAGAGGTTCAAGGTTTTGTTGGATCAAGTTAGTTTCACTATTGGACCAGAACAACATAAAGAATGGTTCATTGCAGCACTATTACCTCATATCAGGACTCCACTTATGCAACAGAAGGTTTTTCATCAGCAAGAGGCATTGGAAATTGCTATGAAACTTGAAACAACTCCTGTTGGAGATAATTTTGGAATAGCCCAAATACAAGCACAGTTAGAAAAAATGGCTTTGGAGCTTCGCGACATGAAAAAATGGAAAGTTATTCGAGAAGATGTTTGGTGTACACGATGTAAGACAGAAGGTCATGACAAAGAACAATGTCCTGCATTAAGGAATTATTTCAATACTGGTGCACCAAACCCGTTTAACCCTAATGTCCTATATTGTGAGAGCTATAGAACAACTGGCCAGCATCGACCTGAAGATTGCTATCTACTGCAAAGATATGTTCAAGTACCTAAGAATCCCTACTGCAAGTTCTGTAAGTCAGTTGGACACAATGAAGATGAATGTCGTAGCTTTGACCTCATGAGAGAGCGAACCTATGATGCTTATAGGGTACAACCCGATGCACAAGGCAATGATGGATATGGTTACCATGGTAGTACATCAGGTCGAGGTAATTTCGGAGGTCGAGGTCGTGGTGGTATTCCTAGAAGAGGATGAGGCCAGGTTATTTGCTATAACTGTAATCAGGTAGGACATGTATCTAGAGACTACCAGAACCCAACTACGACATGTCGATATTGCAGAGCAGTCAATCATGTGATTGAGCAATTCCCATAGTTGATAGCCAAGATACAAGAAAGAAATGGCGCTCCTAATCAGAATGTTCAGATGATTGCTGTAGAGAAAAGACTGGTCCTAGTCGTTAACATTGTTACAAGGAGTGGAGCTATGACACAAGTGCAGAATAAGGGGAAACATCCTGACGAGGCTTGGTTCCGTAATACCCCAAAAAAAATTCCAGCCTTCAATGTTGGAAGATAAAAAGGAACATTTATGGAAGCTAAAAAAGACTTTGCTGATCTGAGAACATCAGTAGCAACTATGTGACCGCATCAACAACAGTTACAGTTTCAAGAAGCTTCGCCGGATCAAGTAAGTACACTAACATCATTTTTACAGAGTTGTATGAAGCTATTAAGAAATCAGAATGCTTTGAATGAGTTACATAAAGTTATTGCATCTTGCGAACCTCAGCAAAGCTCTGATAAGGGACAAACTGTTAATAGAGTTAGAATGATTGGAAGAGAAATGATATTGCATGCTCAGATAGGAGATTATGACATGACTGATATCATTTTAGACCTAGGATCAGAAGTGAATGTCCTAACTAAGCAGACATGGAAACAAATGGGAATACCTATGCTTGAATGGTCCCCTATATAGGTGACATTAGCCAATCAACAGAAGATTATGCCCTTGGGAAGATTCCCTAGTGTACCAGTGGACATTGATGGAGTCAGTACCTTAGTATATTTTGAAGTCATTGAAATAATTGATGATAGCAACCCCTATCTAGCATTGCTAGGAATTGAATGGGCAATAGATAATTATGCAGTAATCAACCTTAAGAATAGACAGATGACTTTTGAAGGAAAAGGATTGAGAGTCATAGTACCGTTGGACCCTTCTCAAGGAGAAAGGTATACAAAGCCAGTCAAAGATGAAGATTAGGATGTTTTGGATCATATTTACAACATAACAGCTAAAGAAGAAGACTATGTTAACCCTACTACTGAAGGTATAATGGATTGGCAGTGTGACAGTTCTTGCATGACTGACTCAGACAAAGGCCTAGAGAATTGGCTTTATAGTCTTTATGAGCTACATGGACATCGATGTGCAAGAATTACCAAGTCTATCAGATGGATTGGCTCACAGGAAAAGATCTTACCTACTTTTTATGGCTTGACAGACCTAGAAGATTTTATTGTACAATTCTCAAGGCAAGTACCAGATTCACAGAAAATGGAGACTCTAGATTCAATATTCAGAGCCGCAGCTTCCAGATGGTGGAATGGTCATAAAAAGTATATTCATAGTTGGAGAGCTTGTCAAAAGTTTCTTCTCCTGAGATTCATGGATCAACCTCAGGAGGTACGAAGCATATTTAATGGTAAGAATAGCCCTCAGGAACATTTGTAGCAGTGTTATGAAGCATGGAAGCATGTACCTTATGGAGAATGGGTACATAGGTTTGTACACTCTCTGGAACCTATAGCAAAGAACTGGTATGCGGAGGTGGAGCTTCGCCATGGTACTGTAAGTTGGGTTAGCCTTGTTGATAGTTTTGTGCTCACATTTTCTATTAATGAGGATTTCCCTGCTCTGGATGCAGCTATTAGGGTAATCCATACTAAGATGTTTGATGATAAAGAAATAGCCGAGTACCAACCTGATTGGAAGGAACAAGAAGCTAATGCAGTATAATTCTATAACCACACCATTGATGAAGATGATGACCCTCGCAACATTAATATTCCTAAGTCAAAAGGACATTGCGAAGTACATGGACCAGCAGTTGAATCACTTGAAGTAACTTAGCCCTTGAAAACAAGGAAAGTAAACATTGGATCAAAAGAAATGCCTAATTACGCTACCATTGGGGATTATTGGGACGAAGAAATGGTAAGCAAAGTGACTGAAATTATCCATGAGTATCAGGAGTTATTTCCGACGAAGTTCTCAGAAATGAAAGGTATCCTTGGTGATATAGGAGTGATAAAAATACCTTTGAAAGCTGATGCGAAGCCTGTGAAGCAATGCCCTTATAGTCTGAATCCTAGGTTTAAAGAAAAAGTCAATATGGAGCTAGATAAGATGCTCACTGCAGGAATCATTGAAACTATCGAAGAGTCCGAATGGGTCAGCCCTATGGTGGTACAAGAAAAGAAGACCAAGGGAGAAATCAGAATCTATGTTGATCTGAGGAAGCTGAATGATTCCTGTTTACATGATCCTTTTCCTACTTCCTTTACAGATGAAGTTTTAGACAATGTCGGAGGTCAAGAAGTATATTCTTTCACTAATGGATTTTCAAGTTACCATCAAATCAGAATTGCTCCCGAGGATCGACATAAAACAACCTTCGCTACAGAAATGGGATCTTTTCAGTATACTGTTATGCCCTTTGGATTGAAGAATGCACCTACTATGTTTTCCAGAGTAGTCATATCTGCATTTAAGGAATTTATTCATAAGTTATTGGAAGTTTACTTTGATGATTGGACCATCTTTGGGTTATTGAAAGATCATATAGCCAGTTTAAGACTGATGCTGGACAAATGTAGACAACATCATATTTCATTGAACCTGAAGAAATGTATCTTTTGTGCACCTTTTGGAATTATTATAGGTCACATTGTATGCAAGCAATGATTGATGGTGGATCCTGCAAAGATAGCCATTATTGTGAACTTACCACCTCCGAAGTCTGTTAAGCAAATTCGCACTATGCTTGGTCATACTAGATATTAAAGGAAATTCATTAAAAGATATGCTCAGATTACAGCCCCTATGGAAAAGAAATTGAAGAAAGATATTAAGTTTGAATGGACACTTGAATGTCAGGAAATCTTGGACATTCTGAAAGAAAAGATGGTAATCGCCCTATCTTAGTATTCCCTGACTGGAATAAGGAGTTTCATGTTCATGTCGATGCATTTTCCATTGCGTTAGGTGTAGTATTGGCTCAGTCAGGAGAAGGTAATATTTATCACCCTATTGCTTTTGCAAGTAGAAAATTGTCCACAGCAGAAAAGAATTATACTACGATAGAACGAGAAGGTCTAGCTATGGTTTATGCTTTGCAGAAATTTCGACATTATTTGTTAGGATCTCATTTTAAGATGTTCACTGACCATTCTGATTTGAAGTATTTGGTTAACAAGCCTATGTTAGGTGGAAGGATATGCAGATGACTAATTTTGTTTTAGGAGTATGACTTTGAGATCATAGTTAAGACAGGAAGACTTAACCTGGGGCCTGACCACTTGTCGAGGCTCGATTCAGGAGAAGAACCCACTAGTTTGGACAAAGGTCTTCTTGATGCCCAGTTGTTTTCCATCAAGATGTTTGATGACTATTTTCAGGATATTGTTCAGTACTTGTCTATACGTTTTGCACCTTCTGAGATGACAACACAACAGAAGAAACAACTGGTGATTAGAGCAGCTGACTTTACCCTGATCGCAGGACATCTATATAAGATGGGACCAGATGAAATACTGTGCAGATGTGTCTTGGAGAATGAAAAGCCATTGATTTTGGCTAAGGCACATTCTGGAGCAGCAGGAGGTCATTATGTAGGAAAAGCTACAGCACACGAGATTCTGACAGCTGGATTGTGGTGGCCTACAATTCATAAGGATGCAAGAGAGTATTTCCATAGTTGTGATATCTGTTAGAGGATAGGAAAACCATCTAGGAGGGATGAGATGCCTCTGGTTCCACAGGTAACTTTACAAGCATTTGACAAGTGGGCTATTGATTTTGTTGGACCAATCAATCCCCCTGCAAAGAAATCTGGAGCAAGATACATTATTACAGCAACTGATTACCTTACTCATTGGGCCAAAGCTCAACCAGTCAAGGACAGCAGCACTGCTAAGTTCATATTTGATAATATCTTGTCGAGGTTTGGATGTCCTAGAAATCTTATGAGTGATCAAGGATCACATTTTTTGAATAATACTATTGAAGCATTGACCAAAGAATTTCAAGTATATCATCAGAAGAGTAATGCCTACCATCCTCAAGCAAATGGAACTGTCGAATCCTTTAATAAGATTATTGAGCACGCTCTGACGAAGGTTTGCAATGTTAACAGAAATGATTGGGATCTTATAATTCCAGCAGTATTATGGGCTTATAGAACCACTTGCAAGAAGTTGATAGGCCACACACCTTTTAGGCTGGTATATGGACAAGAAGCAGTTATGCCCATGGAGTACATTGTTCCTAGCCTCAGAATATCTGCCTTCACAGAGATGGATAATCCAGCCGTGTTAAATGAAAGATTGGAAAATATCCTGGAACTAGAAGAAGATAGATTCATTGCAGGGTTTTAGCAGCAAGTACAGAAAGCTAGAGAAAAAGCATGGCATGATAGACACATCAAGAAGAAGCATTTTCAGGATGGTGATCTTGTGCTCTTATATGACAGTAAATTCATGAAGTTCCTAGGTAATTTCAAGACACATTGGAAAGGACCATACATAGTTCATAAATTTACTGATGGTGGTGCAGTCCAGTTATCTAAATTGAATGGAGAAATTTTTCCCTCCATGGTAAATGGAAGTAGATTAAAGAATTACAGGGACAAGCCTGTACCCACTGATCAGAAGTAATAGCAAGAAGAAGAGTCTAAGTACCAAGAACAGTTGAAATTAGGTACTAGACTATAATAAAGCTGTTCTTAGAGAGCTTGGGCAGATTGTTGGAAAAATTATGAAGTGTCGAAGCTTATGTCAGGATGTGTCGAAGTTCTATATTTTGTCGAAGGTCCTTATTGTGGCGAAGCTGAAGTTAGTGGTCATGCCGAAGAAGAAAGGTGTGTTGAAGCTTAAAATGCGACTGTTGAGGAAAGAAACACTGTTGGTGAACTCTGTGCAGCCCCTTATTAACTAGGCTTTGGAGTTGAGCACTGCTACGGAAAAACAACTCAAATTCTTAAAGGAGTATGATGCATTCGCACAGGAAAAGTCCAACGAAGAATCTTTAGCAACATTGTAGGAGATAGTGGAGAAGGAGAAAGCAGTCGAAGATATCATGTGCAGCCTCAACATGTAGTTCACTATCTTCCCCAACGATATTCTTCCACCAGAAAAGAAACAAAGTGCCCCGGGATGGGACACTGGTGAGTCTTAGGGGCCTGTTGGGGCGCGGACCTTGAAGGTCCTTAATTTTGGCAACTCCACGGTTTTGGTGCTAAGCTTGTAAGTGGAGTTGTGGTCCAAAATAGTCTGAGGGGTTTCGGGGTTTTGTTTAAGCCGCTCTTTTTGTAAATGTCCCATGGTTTAGGACCATGGTTTAAGCCCATGGTATTGTAATAGTGCACTTGTATAAGTAGGCACTTATGTAAAGAAGAAAAAATCTTTTTCAACGTTTTGTATGATGATAATTTGATGCGAAGAAGCTAAGGCCTATTTTTAGGGTTTAAGGTCAAGTCCCATCTGAGTGCATGGATGACCTCTGCAGCTGAGTGCACAGATCAGAACTGTGTGTTTTGTAAAGAGTTGAATATAAACGCAGTTCTGTGGACGTAGCCCCTACACTGGGGGTGAACCTCGTATATATTGTGTTGTGGTGGTTCTTTTATGTTGTTTCTATTATGTTTTTATGTTTTGATAAGTAGATGAATGATAAAGTAAGATAAAATGTTAATTATTAGCTTCGCTGTGAATTCCCAGTTAAGGGTTAAGCAAGAAACTGTCCTTTTATCTAAACTGCGAAGCTATTTAAGTGAATGTCGAAGCTCTGTGTTGTATGATTATTCATTGTTAAGGCTAAAGGTACAGTAATATCCCTCTTTTTCCTGCAGAAACTTGATTCTGTGGCACCCCATAGCTGTTTCGGGTGAGATTGCAACCTGTTCACAGGTTGTTGCCAAAAGGGCCAACACTGTGGGGCTCTTTGTTGGTACGAAGATAAGAGTATAAGAACCCGGGTCTGCCCTAAGTGCCAACAAAACATTATGTTCCACATCAAGTTCAGTAGAGAAATTTGTTATATTGTTTTCTCCCCTTCTTTCACGATCTGATCGCCAAAGAGCTAATGCTCTTTCATATAGAAAATTGTCCACCTCATACTTTGTTACATATAATATTAAGCATGTATACACATTTTTATCAAGCTTGTTTCTCAACTTTGACTTCAAGAATGTCAATGTGCTAAAAATTCTCTCATCCTCCACTATTCCCAAAATAACGGTTTGACATAAATCCACTAATTTGAAATATTATGACATTATTTTCCATAGCATTTCACTACCACTGAGCTTAGTCCATAATTTTGTAATTGCACCATATTCTTTATTATCCGACAGAGAAAATTGTTCCCACATTGTTGTAGCAAAGAATTTATCTTGATTTATGATTTTTTCTCGATCTAAAATACCTTGAATATGTTCTCCTTGTATGTCGGCCACTCGAAACAAATGGCTCTGCAAAATATTGCATTTCTCTATAAATTCAACCTTTAAAGTATATGAACCTTGAATATGGTCCCAATATTGAGGGTATACGATAGACATGGCTTCCAACAATTCATCTCAAGGAAACCGTTCTCTTATCTTTGATGATAATAATTTTCCAATTTTTATCAAGTTGCGTCTAACTGAAATTACAACATCATGAAATCATTCTCTTGACACAAGGGACTGTTTGGTGGATCCTCATCTCTTATCATTATAATAAAATCAAACCATATTCCCATGAACTACCATACATAACATCCCTTTTTCATCAAACTTAAAAAATAATCATCATATTCTATACTAATTATCTTACTCCAATTTGTAAATGCTAAACCTGTAAAACACTCTTCCATAATATACAAATTATACAACGCAAGACATGTTAATTTTATTTCTCTTGTGTATTCAGCAATATATGTCGTGCGACTCTCAACCATCTTCATGAGGTTATTCATTTCATGAAGCATAGGAAGAATTCCAACCAATCTTAATAATGTCTCTATATCAGTTAGTACAAATATTAGAGTTTGATATTTTTCTACGATTGAGCAATGTTCATACAACAGCCCTATCAAGGCTGCATATCCATTGAATTATCTTTCAGTTGGCCCCTTCCTTGATATCCATCTTGTATCAACATATTTTAATAGTTTCTTTCCATTTGTAACACCATCGAAAAAAATTCTAAACTATAAAAATCGTTTGGGACTCCGAAAAAAGTATGCATGAACCTCACGTACAAGATATTCAACCTTTGAAATCATTGAAAAATTGCTCACTATTTTAAATGCAAGACTCATCCTGTGAGACATACAATGAATACTAGGAATATACGGTGAAGCCGAGAGTTGCAGTCTAGCACAAAGGCCATTCCTTTGTACTTTCATTACTGATGCTCCATTTGCTCCAACACATACCAACTTTTTTGCAATCATGGAATGATCCATACCACAAATTTCCTTCAAACTATCACTAACAAATTCATAAATGTTTTTTGTTGTAGAACTTTTGGTCATTTTATGAATTCGAAGTAGATAGGAATTCCTAATATGGTCATTGAGCATATAAATCCTCATTAAAATCCATGAAGTATTATCAATAGTCATAACTTCATCCAAATATAGTGACAAAAATGTACCATTTGCAATCTTCTCTTTCATATTGTCCTCTTCTACTTGAGCTAGTTATTTTTCCCATTCCCAACCACTGGATAAAGACGAATGAGAAGATGGAAAATTAGGCACTTGAATAAAATATATATATTTGATCATTTTTGGATAATATGTCATAGGATTACCATTGGATAGGAGGTGAAATACAATGCTTAATTGTATCGTCTTTCATAACAAATTTGTTTCCATCGTATTTTCAAATTGAGATGCGATGGTTCCTCCACTTTCCTTGAGTTTTTTCTTATTTAGTAAGAATTTATTATATTCCACTTCAAATTGGAGACGCCAACATTCACTAACAGATTTCCATCTAGTATTTGGTTTGTTCTCATCATTTGCATCTTTCTTATCATACACCTTTCCAACAGGCTTCTAGATTTTGTCTAACTTCATTTTCAATTTCACTACCTTGCCAAGTTTCTAACTACATGAAATGCATTTAATTTCTAGTGAGTTATCATTCTCATTTGCTGGAGGTATTGGTTCAGTACATGGGTATCTTGAGACCTAATCAACTTTGAATTTTTTCCCTATGTCCCATTGACCCCTTTTCCTTTTCCGTGAATGCACAATGTCACCTTGAAATGAAACATATTCAACATTTGAACTACCAATTTCAGATGGAGATGCATTTGTCTCACTTTGATCACTAGAGGAATGTATTATACCATCCATTATCTAGGTTGTAGATGCATTCTCAAAAGTGTTGAAATCTCTCTCACCAATACGTTGCTGAAGAGATCCTGAAGCATGAAAAAGATGTGGATTATTGGATTGAGGATTTTGAAAATATGATATTACATCCTTTTGTTTTGATGTTTTATTTTTCTTTCCACAATCCATGTTTGACATATTACTTAATATTCCAAATTTGAAATTCCAAATCGATATAGAAACTAGAAGTGAAGCTTGCAAGAGAAAAATGATATAAAATTAGTACAATGGAACATTATCAATTTATATTGACTTGAATTACAATGAGTGTTTACATTGACTCTTTCAATGAATTTTAATTGACTCTTTCCCCGAATGAGGTATAACACTAATACAACTAGAAGGTGTCAGCGAAACATAACTGCACTCACTAGCTTCAACGAAATTGGGGTCTCCAGTTGTTATCTCGTCTCTTAATGGTCCATCAGACATGCGGGGACCTAAATATTGACAAACCAATAAACTAATACAATCAGAAATTATTCTCAATCTTGGCCTGTACTAGCTAATTGAGGTCATTATTGTGTTCAAATCACGCTAATCACTTCAATGTGGGACACATTTCATATCATGAAAAGTTTTATATTGAAAGAAAAATTCTAACCTTATGTAGACCTCAAGTCTTTCTATAATCAGTTTTCTATGCAATGTACATGAAACTTACCTCAAAGTGAAATTTACATTGTTAAATGAAACTAATCTTGAAACCCAAAGAGAATAGGGATTACAACATATTCGATAAACAAATCAAGATTAAAATAATTTACAAGCAAAGAAAGCCAAATCAAGATCAATATAGTTTACAAGTAAGGAAAGACTAGATTATGACATGCCTATGGTGGTAAGAAGATCACAAGTAAAGAAAGTCAATGAAAGTGAATATTTGATATGAAATGGAAGACATTACCAGTTTAAGTACAAATCAACAAGCTCAAAATACAACATTTTTGTTTAAAAAAAAGATGGAGTTCTCTAAATATCAGAAGAAGATTGATATACCATTTATGATCCACATTATTCTTTTCAAAAACAATCCACATAATTCAAATAGACATGACATACATCATGCCGAAAAATCCAAACATTGATGAAATACACATATGTAGACTTTGTTCTATGTAACATAAAGGATCATTTCCTTAATTGATGCCAAATGTCTCCTATGGTGTGTACTAAATAGGTATATGACTCCCTATTTTTAACACAATTTCTATAATTTTTTATTCTCCAACTTGAGATAACAAACATTGACATCACATCAACGATGAAATGAATAATATATCAATGAATTCTAATCCCAAGTTGTACAACATGCAAATGATCCTTTGTATATTTAGCCAAAATGCCTAGCTTTTGAAAGCTCCACTAAATGAATCTATGTATTTAGCATAACCTATCCTTTTCAATAAGGAAACCGATATGCTCTATCTTCATCAACACACATTAGATAGAACACTTATCCTTCATATTTTATTTTTTATACAAAGCTAACAATGTATAGAAATTAGAGTAACAATATCGAGCATCATATCAAAGGCTAACACCACTGCTATCTAACTTCAGTTTTCCAAGATACAATGATTATAGATGAAAGCATAATACATGTAATCGAGAAAAACATATTTAAAATGGTTTGTTCACATGTCAAGAAACTTTTCATGTGCATCCTGAAAAATTTTGAAGTAATGGTGAAAGTGGGAAGATATCTAAAAGGTTGAATTTTCACTAAGAAAAATGAGTCTAGGTCTTTCTATATGTTCAACCCCTTCACATACCATGAACGAATAATGAAAAAATTAGCATGTCATATTAATTGAAATCATAAGGTGTTAAGGGCCTATCTTTTTCCTCTCAAGGATTCAATGACATAAATGTTTACATTTATTGACGTATATTGACAACATATCTTCCTCACAGAATTAGACCTTCTTGCAGTTCATTGATAAACATTATTTAATTTTCATTAACAATTTGTAGATACAAAACCTATATTGGTTCAAATTAATGCAATGTTTCAACAAGTTTCTAGGCTTGGGGTGTGGGAACAAGGAAATGGATCTAAGGGATGTGTGGAGACAACTCCCAAATTTTAGGAAACATCATGGGATAAGTCAAGGTCCCCAACATAGGGAATTCCATCCAAAATCCAAGGAGGGAAATATATAAGAAATAATAACAAGTCATGAACATGTCCAATGAAAGCATAATATAAATACACATTTTTTGTTCTAAACATTTGATATTTTCTAAATCCAAACACCATGAGCCTCCCTTTTAAAAGGGGTGTTTCCCAAGAGTTTCTCACAAAAGGGAAATTTCCCCCATTTCTTGGGAGACGTATCCCCATGTTTTCCAAATGGGGCATTGGTAAACATTCCCCAATGGGCTTATATATCCCTGCAAATGCCCCTCACCTGGGGGATCACATCCCCATGCAACATTGCTTGATTGTCAATAATATGATAACCATGTCTTGAACTTAAAGCGGTTGACTAATACCCAAATTCTTAGAGATATAACCATGTTCTGAACTTAAACTAGATGGCCAATAGACCCACTATCTATTTTAACCATATCCAAATTCTTACAGAATATTGCAATACAAAAGTCACTCGTACTTCATGGGAAGACGGATATTTTTTCATCCAGGTAGTCCCTTATTGTAGTTACGATATGCTATGATGACAACAAGACATGGGAATAACACTAAAATTGTTACACATAATTCACGTCACCATCATGTACTAAGAACTCAAACACCATAAATTGCCTCAAATTCCTCAAGTGATGAAGTTGGACATTGGCCAAGATTCATAATTTCATATCTGAGTCCATGACTGCCTATGCATTTTATGTTATAAGATTTACCCTCTTTAGTAATTCCTTTTGTCTCTTGACAATGAGTGGTGCCACCACATATACCTTTTGATTAATAAGGACCTCCAATTTGGTAACGCTCTATCTCCATGGTAAAATATAGGTGATCGAGTTTTAAAGGGAAAAAAGAGAAGATTCGTGAAGCCTCACGAAGGAAGACTTGGTGGCACCCTCATCGCTACTCTTGTGGACCACCTGGACTCAAGATCCCCTCTAGTAGTATATCCCTTTCACCCCATCTACCTTTTCCTCAACCATTCCTATCCTCTGAAGGGCTTAAAACTGGCTCATCCTCCACGGGAAGGGGGATACAAGTTATACTGATGCACCTATGTTCTGGCCAAATCTAGGGTGAGCATAGAATAGACAAGTTGGAGCTTTGAGGACAAGACTTGGTATGTGAAGAGGAATCAAAACACTAAGGAACAATGGTTGTAGTCTCTCTTCTTTTATGATTTATGCAAATATTGTTCCTTTCCCATAAAATTTATTGTGTTATGATCACTCATTTTGTTATCAAATTCCTTAGTCACTGATATAGAGTTGTAGATCATTTTTTGGTACCTTTGATCTTGTTTGTTGTTTGATGTGTTTATTGCAGGTAAATATATGGAGATCTAACACCATAGAATACTTCTACATCATACTGTAGGATAATTAAAGGACTCATTCTAGACATCTACCAATTCTATGGAGAGTGCTTATCCTTTTTATCACACATTTGTTCTAGATCAGAACCATTAAGACCTAGGGAAAAAAATCTTGTCAGCAGGAAATGAGAATTTCCACCAACAAATATGGCGACCACAGTGGGAGACATTCAACACATATGATCTTTCTTGGTTTTAAAATTATTGTCTGTAATCCAAACTTCAACTTTTCAGTGATCAGATCTACTAGTTTTTTAGTGAGACTTTGGATCAGTTTAACCAGATCTTCTTAGATACAAAACACATCTATTTTCTATGCTTAATTTTCCTATAAATGTTTTGATTTGATGCAAGTTGTTTGACACTTAAAATTCTCTTTTTCACTTCCTTTTTGTTTTGAAACCTACAGGAGCCACCGCTCATTCAGCAAGGACATTAAGTGGTGCCACATCGCATGCTCTGTAGACCACAAGCGTAGCCATCGCTATTTCATAGTGTAAAAAAGGTTGTTCCCAGGAGGTAACGCTTTGTCACCAACCTTCTATAGGAGGTTCCAGGGAAGGTTTTGATACCTCTATAATTTCAAATGTTAGTTATAATTTCTTTCTTTTCTGAGTGTGTTTCTAGCTTCGCCATCGAATTCTAAACTATTAAATTCAAAATCTGAAAGTGGTAAATGCTTATTTTGTTTTGGTTCAAAGAGCTAGGTTTTTTTAATCTGTTCAGTTGTGTTTATGCTTGGGTTTGATTTTTGAAAGAGTGTTTGGAAATCAATAAAGTCATATCTCTTTTTACTGTTAGATTAGCTGAAAAGGAAGTTTTTCTTTTGGTTTCTCCATTTTTTCTCTTCCTAAGTTCATGAAATATTTCTTTTTGCTTTTGATTAGAAGAAAATTTTATATTTTATCATAGTTCTATTTGAAGACAAACTATTGGATCCTTTATTAGTTTCACAAACTTTCAAACATTCATGTTCTCCTTTTTTTCTTTATATGCTCTTATCTCGCCAAAAAGGTATCATAGTTGTGAGTTAGATATTTTCATATTTGAAGAATTATAAAAAGTGTTCAGTGTGCCAATTAGTTGTAGTGTCTTTCTTTTTGGAAAAAGAGATATTACTTCATTCTTGCTTTCAATATCAGTTTTGTTAAAATTGTTGTGTCATTTAGATCATCAAGCAATGATTCCAATATTATTTATGTAGTAAAAGAGGAATGAAGATACACACTGAAAAAATAAAAAAACATAGGAAACATATGAGTATAGATCAGATAATTATAGTATCATGTTTCATTAGTTAATCTGGTGTTACAATAGTGTTACATAAGGAAGAATTCAAAATCATTAGGGATGAATTTGAATCTACAAACTAGATGTGACTGTATATGACTGACTAGCTGACTAAGGATGTCTCAATCAATATCGTACTTAAAATTATTAACTCAAGATGGATAATCAAGTCCCATGATCAGTAATAATTAGTTAAGTCAATCTAACTGAAGTGATAGGTGAGGAAAAGCTCTTTATCCACATGCATTTATGTCTAATTGGAGCTAATTGAGTTGATTGTGATCTAACTGAAAGTAACTAGAAAATAACTAAGATTAAATAGTTCCAACTCCAACTAACTGAAGGAGACTGGTGTAGATACTCCCAGTGGCTCCTAAAATGTAGGGATTGGTCTAGGAGGCACCCAAACTGATGCATGCAAGTGTAGTCAGTGGTAGTTATCCTCTAGCAGTGTTCCCCGCACTCTAGTAACTAGTACATGTGGCCCCATTAAGCCAAGTGGACCGAATGGTATTAATGGACACAAATAATTAAATAAAACTCATAAGTTTGTCTAAAATAATATAATAGATAGTTTGGTCAAGGGAGGATTATAAATACTAACACCCCCCCTGAATCCTAACTTGGACAACTGTGCCCTATAAACAAGACCAAAAGTCACCCATGTACAATCTAAAATATAAAAATGTTTCTTAATAAACCAAGGTAATTGGGGAAAACCTCATGGAAACCCCCTGTTCAAAATAAGAATGAAACAGGAAAATGCAAGCTATTTTTAGAATAAAGAAGCTACCTCCTTGGAAAAATAACGTGAACAAAACACTGTTGCAAAATTGCAGCTCTATGTAGCAGCATGGTTCATCTGTCCAGTAGAATCCTGAAGTTGTTCATGTGAACCTATCCATTAGAGGAAATTTAAGGTCTAAAATGGGCCTCCTAAGGAAAATGATAAAATAATAGTTAAAATAATAAAATAATAGTTAAAATAATAAAATAATAGTTATTAATTTTGGAGGAAGAATGAAAAAAACTACTTTTTTGTTTGTATTTTCAGCATATCTCTCCATGTTTTTACTCAAATGTCGAGCAGGATAGCTCATTGGATGCAGAATTTAATTCTAGAACCAACGATTACCCACACTGCATAATTTTGATGGGCCCATCTACCCCAAAAATAATAAATACCTAAAAAACCATGATGATGATGTCATCATCACATTTTTTTAGTTATTTCTTATTTTGTGGGGTAGTAGTGTCCATCAAAAGTATGTAGTGCGGGTAATCCTTGGATGTGTAATTAAATTCCACATCCAACGATCTCTCCCGCTTGAAATTTGAGTAAAAACACAGGGAGATATGTCGAAAATACGAACAAAAAATGTAGTTTTCTTTTATGACAAATATGTCAATTCAGCCATTATGGTTGACTCCTTTTATTTAAATTATATTGGTTCTTTAATTCCAACTCACAAAATTTATTGTTGCCACATTTTATTATAAGGCCCATTTTAGACCCCAAATTTCCTCTAATGAATGTTCTTCTGAATTGATAACTCTATGTGTTTCTTCTGGATGGTGAAGGTAGAGAATGATCAAGTTTCTTCTGGATGGTGAAGGTAGAAAATGATCAAGTTTATTCTTATGTGGTCCATGTAGCTGATCATTCACCATCATCAAGTAGCAGTGACTTGGAATTTTGTTGCACCACTCTGTAGGGAGTGAATCTGTGAAAGACAGTGCAACATGTTCATTCTCATACTGGGACCTAGTTCTTCTTATGTCTTCTTAATTTCCAGAACCATTTCTAGCTGGATCAATGATATTTTGAGCCCATATAGGCTCAGGATTTTAGTTTGGAATGGATACAAGATATGGATCTAGAATCTCATGAGATTCAGTCTTAATAACATGATCATGTTGGATTTGAACTTGTTCATAAGAATCTGAAACCTGTAGCAGATCATGATCATCAAAAAATGGTGGAGAAATGGTTATACCTTCTTATGTTGCTGATGGTGGTGTGTCATACAACTGATCTTATTCAAACTTAAAACTTCGTTCAATCAAGCACCTCTAGGTTGCAACTTCCATCAATTTTTAAGCTTTTTCATCTTTTGCATATCCCATCGGAATGCATTTGCTAATTTGGGATTGGAAGGCCTTCCTATTCGCAAGTGGTATTATAGACAAATATTTGGAACCAAAAACTCTCAGATGAGAGACATTGGCTTGTACCCATGCATTACTTTGAATCGAGTGGCCCCAACCATTGATTTATGAGGCACTCTATTCTGCAAATATGAAGCACAATTTTACAGCTTCACCCGAAAGAGAAGGAGGGAGATGTTTGGCATGGAGAAGGAATGTTTCCATCTCCTTCAATGATATGTTCTTCCCCTCAGCCACATCATGCTCTTGTGGTTTGTATGAAACTGAGTGTTCCACTCGAATCCCATCTGATTCACACAAACTCTAGAAGTATCCTTTGATGTATTATTCTCCTTTAGCAGATCTTATATAATTTATTTTCTTACTGAAACTGTTCTCAACCATATCTTTAAAAACTTTTTAAAACTCAAAAAAATATTATTTTTGTTTCATAAAGTAGATCCAAAAGTACCTAGAACAATCATCAATAAATGTGAGGAAATACTTGCAACCATTAATAGAGTTTGTGGGCATAGGTCCATCTACATCACTGTGTATCAAATCAAGTATAGAGGAATCTCTATGTTCCTTCCCAACTTCATACCTCTTCTATGGATTCTTACCTACCAAGCAACCATCACATACTCCATCAGAAGTTTGGATAGAAGGAAAACCTTCAACCATTTTATCATTGTGGAGTTGCTAGAGATATTTGAAATTGAGATGGCCAAATATCTCATTCCAAATATTGCAGGTGTTGTTGGCATGAGACAATAAACATGTAGGAGGAGAGACAGGTAAAAAATGTGAGAACTCATTAGCTTTAGTAGAATTATTTGCAATACCTTTCGCTATGAGCTGTCCAGTGGATTTTTCTGTAATCTCAATTTAATTTGAGTCAAATGTAACTATCTTAGGAGAGCATGTTTAAGTTATGTTATAAATAGACAACAAGTTAGCTGCAAGGGAGGGCACATAGAGGCCATTCTTGAACTTTCCATGCTTCTCTTTGACTGAACCCCTTCCTTCTGTTGAATTTTGAGAATCATCTCCCATGTGAATATTAGGCCCTTTTGAAAGTGTGATGGTAGAGAAGGATTCTTTGGAGGAAACCATGTGATTGGATTCTCTAGAATCAATTATATATGTTGTTGACTAAGTAAGGATAGATTTCAAAGCATGACACCTTTCATCATCTTCTGTATGTGGTTCTTCATGAGGCTTCTTTTCTCTTTGTGGGAGAGCAATGTTATTCTACTTGAGGAGAGTTGAGAGTTGGTCAATTTGCTTCTTCATACAAAGGTCTTAGAGCCCGAAGCTCCTTCATAATTTTTCTAATTCTGTTTAGGCTTTGAATCAACTGCTTTAGGATCCTTTCCTTTAGATTTCCCTTTATCTTGGACTTTGGTAGATTTTGTCACCAGGAGAGATTAATATTTGGAGGTCTTGATGAATCCCATATGGATCAACTTCTCTTTGTCCTTGATTACAGACTCGAAAAAGGAATCAAGTTAAGGATTTTTCCAACTGGGAAAGGAATCCCTTTTGGAATGGAAGATTGAAACAAATACAAAATACTTAGAACTGATTTTGCTGAGAATGGGAGCACATTTTTCTCAACCTCTCTTTCCATTCCACACTGTCTCCATTGAAGTGCAAGAGGCTTGAATTTATTAAATAATTTCTCTATAGTTTCAAAGTTTTTGGGATATAAGGATACCAGCTAATTCTCTAGGAGGTGTCCTAGAAGCTCATATTGTTTTCCAAACAAGTCTTCAATCTTCTCCCAGGATTCTCTGGGAGTCCCCAAACCTTGAAGGTTGAAGAGTATATCTCTGGATATATGAGTGCATAGATAACCAAAAGCTTCATCGAAGCGGTTTAGAAACTTTTTTCTCTCAACTGGATGATGGGGCTCAACCTCGCTTCCAAGTATTATCCTGAAGTATCCCTTGTTGCACAAGGAAACCTGCATATCTTCCCTCCAATTGAGATAATTGAAGGGTGTTACGATCTGAGGAGTAGAAGGTAGAGAATCCATAATTCTTCTGCTGGAAAAACAAAAATATTCACACAAGCTACGTAGAACCTATAGATTTTTACTACAAAACACTAAAACATTTGAACTATGTTAGAATCATGCCTTCCCTATTGACATGAATAATTTATTAGGGTCTATCATGCCCACACCGACAATCTAAATAAATTCATAGGAATCAAGGAACTCTTTGCGAGACTTTTGTGGAAACCCAACTTCTTCTGGTGTTCAATGCTGAGTAGAAAAACAAGAATCTTGCTTGAAATGGATCTAATACCATGTTAAAATTGTTGTTCCATTTATATCATTAAGCAATGAGTCCATCATTATTGATGCAATAAAAGAAAAATGAAGATACACACTGAAAAAATAAAACCACAGAGGAAACAGATGAGTATAGATCATATAATTACAGTATCATGTTTCATTAATTAATCTAGTGTTACAATAGTGTTACATAAGGAAGAATTTGAATTCATTAGGGATGAATTCAAATCTACCAACGCGATGTGACTATATCTGGATGAATAGATAACTAAGGATGTCTCAATCAATATCGAAGTCCAAATGGTTAACTCCATATGTCTAATCAAGTCACACAATCAGTAATAGTCAGTTAAATCAGTTTAACTGAAGTGGTACGTGAGGAAAATTGCCTTATCCACATGCACTCATGTCTTACTGGTGCTAATTGAGCTGATTTTGATCTAACTAAAAGTAACTAGAAAATAACTAAGCTTAACTAGTTCCAACTCCAAGTCACGGAAGGAGGTTGGTGCAGGGACTCCCTTTAGCTCCTAAAATGTAGGGATTGGTCTAGGATGTGCCTAAACTAATGCATGCAAGTGTAGTCAATGGAAGTTAGCATCTAGCATTGTTCCCCACACTTTAGTAACTGGTACATGTGGACCGATTAGGTCAAGTAAGCCCAATGGTACTAGTGGACCCAAATAATTAAATAAAACTCCTAAGTTAGGATAAAATAATCTAATAGATAGTTTGGTAAAGGGAGGATTATAAATCCTAACAAATTTTAGAAGTTTGTTGCTTGTTTTAATTTGAAAGATAGTTGAATGTGATTGTTTGGATTTATTTGTTTAAGAAATTGAATTGAATCACTCTCTCCCTATTCTAAGTAGGGCATACATCGAACGATAAATTGAAAAATTTTGCACATTCATACTGCATGGTTTTACTTTTCTTTCCACCCATCATGCATTCACCTAATCATTCAAGATAAAATTAACATTAGTTGTAGGTTAAAATATTTAGTAGCTTGACTGATAAGATAGATGTTAGGATATTTAGACACTTAAGAGTTAGTTAAGATAAAATTGTGTAATATATCCATTAGGAAAAGTGTGTTTCTTTAGTATGCATTAGTATTCATTTGTAAATATTATAATCTGACGGTCACGATATGTTCTAGAAATAAAGTGATCCAATGGTTCAACTTATCTTAGATCATACCTACTTGTTATATTTTTATCATTTAAGCAATAATGTCTTAGGATATTATCTGAGAATAAAATGCACATCAATAATCATAAGATACAAGAGACACAAATATTTTCCTCGGGGAAACCATAAAGGCGAAAATACCGCAACTTCCTCAGAGATATAATGAGCACCAATGGCAACAGTAAAACCTAAATATAGAAATATGATCTCCAATAGTTGTTCTCTCTCTCACTTGTGTGAGCACTTCCTCTCTAACTCATGCATCCCAGTTGAGTGTGTGTGTGTTAAATAGAGAGACTCACTCTCTATTTATACTAATTTCTTAATTGACATTAACTCACTAGGGCTGACTTCTCTAGGAGAGTCTAACAACCCTAATACCCCACAACTGTGGGGAATTTAACCCTTGATCAATAAGGAGGGTTAACCTCTATGACTTTACATGACTTGTTTACATTATTGATTCTACCAATAGGAACATCAGGATATGACATGAATCAATTACATTACTGATACTTCTCGATAGGAACATCGGGGTACAATACATAAGACATACAAGTGAATAGATTCTGAAGTTACAAACACATAAACACTCCCTCTTAACTAGGAAGGTATTCTCTTGACATAATTCATTAGCACAAGTCTTCTTCTCTGGATCAAGTCTGGATCATCATCAATGTTGGATCATCACTAGATCATCATCGAAACTAGATCATCATTGGATCATCATCATCGCTACTTCCGCTATCTCGATCAATTGGTGCTATCTATCAATTCTACTTGCCATAGGAAGTTCTACAAAGCCATCCTTTTTTCATGATTTTTGTATGCCTAGCCTCCATGTAGGTCTTCATCTTCTTCAGCACTTATATCTTACCATGGGAGGAACACATCCAACAACCATGTTAGAAAGGCTTTCCCAACACTCACATATGACCATGGGAGGAACACATCCAACAACCATGTCAAAAAGGACCAGCACTCACGTATGAACATGGGAGGAACATATCCAACAACCATGTCAGAAAGGCTCTACACTTACATATGACCATGGGATAAACACATCCAACAAGCACGTCAGAAAGGCTCTACACTTACATCTGACCATGGAAGGAACACATCCAAGAACCATGCCAGAAATTCTTTGCACATACATCTAACCATGGGAGGAACACATCCAACAACCATGTCAGAAAGGCTCTGCACTTACATCTGACCATGGGAGGAACACATATAACAACCATGTCAGAAAGGATATGCACTTACATCTAACCATGGGAGGAACCAATCCTACAACCATGTCAGAAGGGATCAACACTTACATCTGACCATGGGAGGCCCAGCCTACCACCATGTCGAAAATTCTCTTGGACACATCATTTCCCCTTCGAGGGAATGTCGATCTGAAGAAAACAAAGCTTCTCTCTAAAGTACTTCAGCATGGCCATTTCTAGCATAGAATCACATCGGGGTTGATTACATCCAAGGATAACCTGTGATCTTCACCACGACCGATTACATCTAAGGAAAACCTATAGGACTGTTTACATCTAAGCCACCTACGAGCTTCACCAAGATTTTATGCTCAGAAAACCTGTCTCACTGGCTATGCTAGAACTCCCTCTTTCGATAGATCTCGATCTGGATCACATACTGGAGCTTCACTGCTCCTTTATCCCAAGTATTTGAGCAAGTGGAAACATAGTTTTCCATGGTTGTACTCAGTGCCATGCAGGAATACTTCCTTCTAAACCAAGAGATCACACCTTATCCCATATTGAAGTAGCACCCTGAAGTGATCTTCCTATCAATGGCAATGCCTTCCCAATCCGAATCCACATAATCCTCCAAGTTAATCTTCCGATTCGTATCATACTTGAGCCCTTACTCAAATATACCCTTTAGGTACCTCACTACATGCTTTACAACCATTAGGTAAACATTTCTCAATTTTTTAATAGCAAAGAAAATATATAGTCTCATATTCCTCAGGTACGTTAAGGTCCCAATCATCTGACGATACACTGTAGCATCAACCGACTCTGATGAAGCATCAGTCAATAGCTTTAGGTTTGATGCCATAGGTGTGGTCATGGCCTTGAAGTCTATCGTCCTGAACCTCTTCAGGATCTCTACTACATACTTCTGTTATCCCAGGGATATTCTATTCACATCCTACCACGCCTCCATGCCTAGAAAGTAATGCATCATACACAAGTCCTTCATCTCAAACTCAGCACCAAGTCTCCTTCTTGCAACTTTAATGATTTCCTCTTTTCTGTCAGGAACAAGTCATCGACATATAATAGGAGCATCACTGGTCTTCTGCCTTCAACCTTGAAGCAAAGGTTGGAATGCTCTTTACTCTCATTAAGGCCTCATCAGTAATTTGTCCATCTGATCGTACCATGTCGAGCCTCAGGATCTTCTATAGTCACTACATCTGAAGCAGAGCATCATTCTCACTCTGCCTTTCATACTCTATGCATTGAAGCATTCTCTACTGAAGTGACAAGTAGCTGCTACTAATATTCTATTTATCCATCTAGAGTCACTGGATACCAAGATCCTCTACCTTGAACCTTTTCAACAGTTCTTCTTGCACCCATCTGTGAGCTTGTCATCCTCTATACGCTTTCATCTTAAACCTTGTATCAAAGGTTATGATCTTCATCTTTGTAGGTGATCTTCAAGCTCCTCATGTATGTGTTATCCCATGGGTGTCTTCTGAGCTCGTACACAACCTTCTTTCATTTTCACACATGATTCTTCCTGTCATGTGTCTTAACTTCTAGTGGCTGCAAATATCTCTTCATAGTCTATGCCTTCTTTCCGTGAGATGCCACATGCTATGAATATTTCCTTGTATCCCATGATGTTGCCATCTACTACATGTTGGATCATGTAGATCCATATGGAAGAAATTAGGGAATTCCCTTCAGGTCTCGATACTGCATCCTAGACATCATTCTTCTTGAACTGGCATTCTCCTTCCCTTTCTTCTTACTACTTCTTCATAGCTAGAAGGCTCTGCATCGATGATGTTGCTCAACAGTGTCACATGACTAGAGAGTCTCTGAGGCCTCTTTATTTCTTTGAAATTATCGCCATATTATTCTCATCTTTGATTATTTCTTGAACTATTGTCAATTGTTCTTCAAAACAAGTCTCATCCTTCTTTTCTTATAGGTGATTGTATGCGATATTTCCTACAAGTCAAATGCACCAGTTGAATGGTTAGAAACATTTCATAAGGAATATTCATAATGGAAAATTATTATGCATAAATATATGAGCATGCAACTATTTTATCTAATACAACATTTATCCATATCTCACGAAAACTTTCTAGATGCCTTCCATCTCTACCAAGACATTATTGAGATTGTGCACTAATCTAATATGTCAGCAAAAAGGTTTCATTCTAGATAAGTAGCAATGGAGAGTTGTATAGCACCATGAGATACTTACCCATCACATGCATATTAGTAGTATACTATCATTAATGCAAATATTCTCTCATTCATAACACATAAACTGAATATAAACAAATGCATAACAAAACAATATCATGAAATGACAATTGAATACTTATCTTTATTCGTTTCGTGGGTAGACTCCTTTTATCTTCATCATCCTATTGTTTCAGAATAGTATGATTTCTTATCCAAATACTTAATATGGATAAGAGGTTCTTCAAGAATTGAGTTCTTCATATTCCTCATCGCTTGAGGGATATTCTTTGAACTGTGAGTGCTTGATCTTCAGTTTCTCCCATATTCTCTTCTCTTATTATGAGTTGAGCTTCTTCTTGTCTACACTCTTGCAATATTGTGCTGAAGGTAATCACTTCCTTCTGGCACACATTCCTCGAATGAATGAATCCCATGATATTGGCAGGACATTCAAGGTGTTTATCACAACTTCTGCATTCTCCACTTCTTCTTCTACTACTTCAAGATGTTCTTTGATTTGAGAGACCCTCATAAAGTTGATTGTATGGTCTCTGCATTCTACATTTTCAAATTCTTCAACTGGTTTCTCAAAGTCATCTTCTGATTTATGTTCTTCCCTTCAAATAGATTGGTTAAGGAATCAAACCTCTCTTTAGGTTTCTTTAGGGAAGACACTTGTGTTATAAGGTGATCCTTGATTGAATCATCAATGATATTCTTGGCCTTGACCAAGTTATTCTTGTCTAGTATTTTAGCCTCACCTCCCTCTGGAACTGGATCCTTTCCACTTATGTAGATGTCCAATTCATTTTCTTCAAGAACTAGTGAGTTCCAATACTTCCATGCTTGGAAGTTGTTAGTTTCACTAAGATTGTCATCAAGATTGTGTGATTAGTCATTTTTAAAGGAGAACCTCAAATGTAAATAACAAAAGATTAGATCTTACTGATTTGAGTTGTCCATCTTGGTTCCATAGCTGGATGATCTAGGGTTTGTCATAGAAACCCTAATTTTCAAAACTTGGAATATTTCTGATCTAATTACATAGAAATATGCACCTATTCAATGCGAGTTTTCCAATGTACTCTTTTTCTAAAAACGGTGGAGGGAAGCTCCCAGAACGGGAATCCCTAGTTTGCCAAATTCTTCTGCAAAAATTCCTGATATTATTTCTGCAGTATCTCTGAAATTAATGCTCCACTATGTATGAAACTTCACATTGAGGTATCGTCGCCTATCCTCTTTCCAACACCAAAGTTTTGACCAGAATTTGTTTCACCAATTAGGACTTATGAGAGTTTTCCCAAGGTGACTTCTTTCAGGACTATTCATCGTAGAGAAATTGTACAGACTAACACATTTCTCCGTTTCACCTTCGGGGTCTAAAAATCTAACCATAGAAACTATAGTTTGTTCCCTATTTGGAACATCTTGATAAATTTCATTTGGACCTTTGTATCCTAAGATATAGAAATTATCCCTAGGTGTCTTGTTTAGGGATGAATCCTAGAAGCATATCGAACCCTAATTTGGAGGAATCATATCTCCCATAATATAGTGAATACGAGGCTGAATTATTTACAAAGGGTACATCAGTATTTTATCTTCGTCTTGTGAAAATTTCAGCCCTTGAGATTTCTTCAATCCAAAGGTATATAGAATGTACCAAATCTACATGTTTTATAATTTTAGGGTTTTCTAGGCACAGGGTCAAACTAGGGTTTGACTTTCTGGTAGTTTTAACCAACTAAAAATATCGACCTTGATCTTTAAACTTTGATTTTGATGAGGAAATAAATCCTATGTTGGCCTCACTCAAAAATTCCTCTTCTGTAAAAATCCCTAATTTCCTACAGCAAAAACTAAAAATGCCCGAAATCAAATTCTCCTTTGACAAAAAGATGCACCCTTCAATGTAGAGTTATCCTAGCCTTCTTTTGCTGATGGATTATGGAGAGAGACCCAAAAATTAAGAATCCATAGATTCTGCAGCTGCACAGTGTCTTCTTCTCAGTAGCTCCGATACCATGTTAGATTTTTATCATTTAAGCAATATGATCTTAACATCTTATATCAGAGAATAACATGCACAAAAATAATCAGAAGAGACAAGAGACACAAATATTTTCCTTGGGGAAACCATAAAGGAGAAACCTTGCAACTTCCTTAGAGATAGAATGAGCACCAATGGTAGCAGTAAAACCCAAAGACAGAAAGATGATCTCCAATAACTGTTCTCTCTATCACTTGTGTGAGCACTTCCCCTCTCACTCATGCGCCCTAGTTGAGTGAGTGTGTGTTAAATAGAGAGACTCACTCTCTATTTATACTAATTTTTGACTTGACATTAACTCACCAGGGATGAATTCTCTAGGAGAGTTTAAAATCCCTAGTTCCCCACAACTGCAGGGACGTTAACCCTTGATCAATAAGGAGGGTTACCCTCTATGGCTTTGCATGACTTGTTTACATTACTGATTCTCTCGATAGGAACATCGGGGTATGGTATGACTCAATTACATTACTGATACTTCCTGATAAGAACATCAGGACACAATACATAAGATATACAAGTGAATACATTCTAAATTTACAAATACATCAACACTACCATTGGTCCGTAGCTTAACACCCGATTGGTACATGATCTCTATTTAAAGAGCATGGAGGGTCCTTGGCTAGTTGATCGATTATGAGAATCTCATTTGTAACTTTCTTTCTTTTGCACAATAAATTGCTCCAAGTAGCTATATTTGGTTGGGGCCATGGACTTTTTCCCTCTCGAGGGTTTTAACCACGTCAAAACATCGGTGTGTTGATCTATGATCTATTTGTGTGAGTGGCTATTCTTGGTGTTTGGTCTTTTGGGAGTACCCTGTGTACCCAAACATGGTATCGGAGCGTTTAGGAAGAGCCGCTTCTGTTTGTGATCTAGATCTTGAACCGGTGTTGCCGAAACTTTAAAAGGGTTTCTTATTCTGGAATTTCTATGCATTTTTGGACAATGGGAGGTGTTCCATTACTACCGGAGCATCGTTTCCATTTTGGAAATAGTTTTGGTTTGATCCAAAACCATTTTTGTTTGCTCCAAAAACACCCATTTCGACAGAAGTGAAGGTATAATGTTGTAGTGACGATTTTTTTAATTTTTTTTTTTAAATATCTAATAGATTAATCTATTTTATTATCTGGATATTTATTATATTTTTTAGTATCGGATTGTTTCCTTCCATGTCTGTATATTCTATTTGTTGTGTACCTTGCGTGATCGCGGTGAATCCGAAATAGAAAGGGAAAGGATTTTCTCGGTTGCGTATGATCTTTGCAGTGCACCTTGTGTGATCGCGGTGAATCATAAACATAGAGAAAACATAGACTTTCCAAGTAAGCTAATGCGATCTAACCCCACAAACGTGGAAAATAGGTTTTTTTTGTTTTTGTTTTTAGGTTTGTGGTGTGATTTTCAGAAAAAGAAGCAAGCACATAAATCGAGAGAGAAGAGTTAAAAAAAAAGAAAGCCCCCTTCCGCATTCCCTTATTTTACATACTATTTAAACTTAGCTCACTTGGTCCAAAGTTGTTTTATTCCCTAATAGGTCTTGAGTTCAAGTCTTATTAAGTTACTTTTTAGTGCATGCAATTTCTATTTTCAAGTTACTTTATTGTAAAAGTGCATATTACTTAAATAAATTAAAATAAAAAGTGATTCACTTAAATTATTTTTATTTCCACACTATTTAAAGTACCATTATTGTAAAAATGAATATCACTTATTTTACAAAAGTGATTGACTTAAAAGCAACTTTCTTGTAAGTGATTTTCAAAGGTTATTTTTTGGAAGAAGGGGGTTTGTTTTTTTAGTTGGTCAAGTTAATATCTGCCACGTCAGTATTGGGGACATCTTCAACGTTTTCTTTGATCAAGCATAACTTCATCATCCAGAATCAGTTTTTAGTGCTGTTTTTTTTTTTAACTTCCTAATTTTTCCAGCTCTTTGCATCTGGAAAGTTATTTTATGTTATTTCATCCATTATTTTATAGTGCGTCCACCCCTTATTATATTCTACTTACCAATTCTAACTATTTCTCATGGAAATCTCGTATGGAGGATGTTCTACGAAGTAGGGGATTTTTCAGAATTACCTTGGGGAAAGAAACAGAACCCACTGATGATGATAAGAAAATAAAATGGGCAAATAGACGCGATGAAGCTCATGGATTGATTGGGATGTCAATCTCTACTGATTTATGATTTCACATATCTGGTATTGATGAACCTGATAAAGCTTGGGAAAAGTTGGAATATGTGTTTGGTAAAAACAATGAAATTCGAGATCATCAACTTGAAAATGGGTTGATTTCTTTGAATCCAAGTGATTTTTCATGCATTCAAGATTACTTATCTAATTAAAAAACTCTTAGACTCTTATGTGAAGAATGCAAGATTAGGAGAGAAGACAAACAATGTATTTATCATATTATTTCCAAACTTGGACCTACATATTCTGTTTTTGTATCTACATTTTACTCCATGAAGGATTCCTTGACTGCAACAAGCGATCAAGAGCCTAGTCTTGAATGCTTTTGTGACTCCTTAATTAGAGATAAAGATAATCTCATTCATCTTGGAATATTTAACAATGCAGATACATATGGGAAGGCCTTATTGTCCCAACAGAAAGAAAAGTCCAAGCCTTCTGAGAGACAATTTTTTCGCAATAATAAGTCAAACAAGGGTCCCAAGCCCTATCAATCAGCTCCTTCTTTAAAAAATGACAAAGGATCCAAGCCAAAAGGAAATAAGACTAAGTGTCATTGAAACTATTGCAGGAAAGATAATCATGATGAATCTAAGTGTTTCAAGAAGATGAAAGCCTTGGAAGCAACAATGAAGAAGCACCACATCAGCCTAGATTCGTCTTCAGAATCTGCCTCTCATAGACATGCACTTTGTGCTTCTGATTATTCTTATACTGTGTCTTCTTCTTCTACTCAAAATGAATGGCTCATTGATTCTAGAGCATCTTATTATATGGCTAAGGATCAAGCCATATTTTCTACTATGCATGAATGTAACATCGAACAAATATTTTTTGGTGATGATAGATCTCTAAGTGTTGTAGGATCTGAAACAATTCCAGTAGAAAATGGTCATTTTAGCGATGTACTATGTGTTCCAAGAATTTCTTGCAATTTTTTGTCAGTCTATCAAATTACTCATTTTGGTGAAGGTAAAACTGTAATGTTTACACCTCACCAAGTTGTAATCAAGGATTTTAAAGATCCTCAAAATGTCCTTGCTACCAGAATTGTCGATGATATTACCAGGTTGTAGAAATTTAACAACT
>LPNX010074943.1:424123-517093 GCA_001517045.1 Pseudotsuga menziesii | reverse complement strand
TTGTTATTATTTAATTTTGTTAAATAGGAAATCTAGATTGGGATGCAGCTTTGGATGAAGAATATCGTTCCTTAATGGCGAACGATACTTAGGATCTTGTACCTCTTCCAAAAGGAAGAAAACTTCTAAGATCTAAATGGGTCTATAGAACTAAGTACGCATCCAATGCAAGTGTTGAAATACTTAAGGCAAGGTTAGTTGCCAAAGGTTTTTCCCAAGTTGAAGGGATTGATGTTAGCAAGGGCATTGGGTAAGTGAGTTGCGCAGTGTCGTGGCAGTTGCGCAAGGTCAAGCGGCACCACACAAGGGGAGATCTATTTTTGAGGAGATCTGAGAGAGATTATATCGGATGAGATCTGGGGCGATCTTATTTATGGATAATTTTTTGTCTTACAGTGATTTATCTGGGTTTTTCCTGATGTATGCAGTCTCCGGTTTTGGAGAAGAATTGTGTAATGTGGTACATTTTTGCAAGGTTAATATGATGTGATGAATATGAATCAAATATTGTCTATTTTTATAGATCTATTATGATTTTGTGAATTTGCTTTGTTACAATGGCATAATATAGATGTGATTCAGTCTCTTTTTGCTATGCGATCTATTGCTTTTATGTCGATGCAATCTTTGTTTCTGTAACTCTTTGATGCGCTGTGAGTAATGATGTTCCCTGAATAATGTGTGATATCATGATATTATGTGATTATGCAATGATTGTATAATTTATGGTGTCCCTCCATCGAATCCCCATATCATCCTTTCCCACTATGGAAAACTCAGTTCCGACAGCTCTCCCTTGAACGCCTCGGCTGAGACCTCATCTGCCCCGCAGACGTTGCTGGGCAGGGTAAAACCTATCTGGGCCGGTGATCAAGGATATCATGTTGTAGGGGGTCAATAGAGTGGGAAACCCTGTCGACAAAGCTTTTTTCATGGGTTTCTTCAACAATTGACTACAATGAAACATTTGCCCCTGTAAAAAAAATGAACTCCATCCGCCTTGTTCTTTCCCATACAGCCTTACATAATTGGGAATTCCATCAAATGGATGTCAATTTTTCCTTCTTACATGGTGATTTATAGGAGTAAATTTACATGGAACAACCTCTTAGATATGCTCAGAATAACTCTAGCCTTGTATGTCACCTTAAGAAATCCTTATATGGACTTAAACAAGCTCCTAGATCTTGATATGCCAAAATGGATAGCTTTCTCCTTGACACTAGTTTTTCTAGATTCCATTCTGACCCCAATGTCTATACCAAGAAATTAGGAAACCATATCATCATGCATGTTCTTTATATTGATGATATTATCCTTACTGGTAGTGACCCTAAGATTTTAACCGATGTGAAATCCAGTCTTAAGCAAAATTTTGAAATGTGAGACTCAGTACATTTGCATTATTTTCTTGGTATCCAAGTCTTATAATCTAAAGAAGGAACCTTTCTTTCCCAGTCTAGGTATTCTTGTGACCTTATTCATCACTTTCACATGGAAGATTGTAAACCAACCACTTCTCCCTTCCATTTTGGAGACAAATTTTCTGCCACTTGTACTTTTCCTGAACTAGATGCCACCTTGTATCGTCAGCTTGTCGGTTAGTTACCCATTATATGAAAACACCTCATAAAAGTCATTGGAAAGTAGAAAAAAGAATAATTCGATGTATTTGGGGTACCATTCATTTTGGTATTCATTAGTGTACAGGGGGGACACCCTTGTTGGTTAATTTCATTGATTCAGATTGGGTCGGTGATCTCGATGATTGAAATTCTACTGTAGGTTAACTGTAGGTTATGTTTTTAGTCTGGGATCTGGACCTATCACTTGGGATTGTAAGAAACAACAACCTCTTGCTATTTCTTCAGTAGAAGCAAAATATCGAGCTGCAGTTAATTCCAGTCAGGAAGCTTTATGGCTTCGATAGATCCTATCACATTTTGGATTCAAGCGGCAACAACCTACTCTACTTTGGTGTGACAATAAAAGTTCCATCAAGCTTGCCAATGATTGAGTTCTACATCAATGTAGCAAACACATTGAGCTACATATGCACTTCATCAAAAATATTGTTCATGATCATGTTCTTGAAGTGCTCTATTTCCCTACAAATGATCAAGTTGCAGACATCTCCACCAAGTCTCTTACATAAGCGAAGTTTTCTAAACTTCGATCTATGTTAGGAGTTCAAGAATGTGTCACTAAGGGGGGATAGGCTCTAATGCCTCCCTCCTTCTCCTAATAGTGTCACTTTGTAAATCCTTCAATCCTATCCCAAGTTGTTCTTAAGGGGGGATGTTAGGATATTTAGACAGTTAGGAGTTAGTTAAGATAAACTTATGTAATATATCCGTTAGGAAAAGTGTGTTTCTTTAGTATGCATTAGTATGCATTTGTAAATATTCTAATCTGATGG
Organism: Pseudotsuga menziesii; assembly: GCA_001517045.1. Taxonomy (NCBI): domain Eukaryota; kingdom Viridiplantae; phylum Streptophyta; class Pinopsida; order Pinales; family Pinaceae; genus Pseudotsuga; species Pseudotsuga menziesii. The sequence goes on along the minus strand of LPNX010074943.1, from coordinate 514,674 downwards.
TCATGATATGTTCTAGACATAAAGTGATCTGACGGTTGAACTTCTCTTAGATTATACTTGCCATTGATCCATGGATTAACACCCGATTGGTCCATGATCTCTATTTAAATATGATAGAGGATCCTTAGCTAGTTAACCAATTATGAGAAGCTCATTTGTAACTTTCTTTCTTTTTCATAATAAATTGCTCCAAGTAGCTATTTGGCTGGAGCCATGGTCTGTTTCCCTCTAGAGGGTTTTAACCACGTCAAAACATCAGTGTGTTGATATATGATCTGTTTTTGTGAGTGGATGCTCTTGGTGTTTGGTATTTCAAGAGTACCCTATGTACCCAAACAATAGATATGTGTTCCAATGTCTTAAAACATAGGAGATGTTGTTTTATTGCCTGCACTGCATCTCGGGAACTGGGTGGTTATTCCACATATTGTCTGTATATCAAACGACCTTTCATGTACCCTTGAGGTATACAAAAAGGTACTTTACATACTCGATTGTATATCAGAAGGCCCCTTTTGTACGGCTGTGCATTAAAAAACACTAACATGGATTTGATCTCCCACATACCTTTAGTATATTGGGAGACCCCTCTAGGATACCTAAACCGAAAGAGGAAATCATTTTGGCCATATTGTTGGTGCAAAACACTAAGAACAACACTCAAGGAGCTACTACGCATGTGTCATCCAGGTACTCGGGTATTCAAGAAAGGGTATAGTCCCAATCCTCCTTGTCATTTTTTACTGTTGGACTCTGCAGTATATTACAAGTTGCAAAGACTTGAAAATACTTGTGAGGAACTGGATTTTATCAGCCCCTCTTATCACCTAAGTTTTCTTGTGACCTTTACCTTGCGCGGGACTATTTTTGTGTGTGATTCTAGTTTTGAACCCTAGGTTAGGTTCTTAGTGACCAACAATTTGGCTGAGTTTCCTTTGAGATGATCCATAAGAGTTCAAGGCTTACCACCTGACCTTCCTCCTATTATAGGAGAAATCCCAATGGAAGCCAGAGATCAAGGTTCCATAACTGAATCCCATGTGGAAGGGAACTCATCTGTTGAAGTTAGAAAACAATTCACTGCTTATTATAATCCCTTGGTCGAACATCCTCCTATGGATAATACCACCTTTCATTTTCCAATGGAAGGTCGTGTTGTTGCATCAGATTGGGTAGCCAATCATCTGGCTAATGATAGTGGAGGGGAATAATTTGTCCCTAATGCTACTTTTTGGGGAACTTATTTAGGTCAATATATTTCAGAATATGGGACAACTAGGCCTTCCTATGCTTCTCCCATTAGGGATGCTCCATCGAATGAGGAAATGTTTAATAGGCTCTAACCATATATTGATTCGTTGCGCAACGCTTAAGAAAATCTTGCAAAATTTTGCAATTTTCCTCTACGTCATCGTACACCCATGAATTATCTTTTACCCTGTCTTCCCAAAATAACCCCACCTGGATACCATTCACTTTCATTATCTCGGGTAGCTCCTAAAGTAGTATCATCAGCTCGTGGTACAACAACTCATGATCCAGGTCAATCCTCCAATCCTACTACTACAGTTCCAAATATTGGGTCTTCCTTTGGTTCTCCCATATCGTCTACCACTCGGGGGAAACCCCAACTCAAGTTGTGTCATTAGTTAGTGGAGTTACTTCCTGTGAAAGAAAAACCTCTATTTTAGACAACTAACAATTCTTCTTCCTTCCACCAACACCAATATGGTAATCCCTCCTTCTAGTATAGGTCAACCCTTAGGGGTACAACCTATAGTCAATCAATGTTCTTAGGGTTATACTTACCCAAGAAATAAACCACCTGTAACTAATGTGAACTATCAACTTGCATCTACATGGATTATGTATTTTGGAATGCCTTATCCTAGAAACATGTTGACAACATGGGGGAAACCTAATTGGTCCTATATTCCCATGTTGGGGGGAACACCTATGAATATTGTTGTAGGTTTTGGAGGGCCACATTATCGCGGTACACCTTTTCGGGGGCCACCTGGTAGAGGCCCACCTGGTGGGGGATCTCCTTATGGAGAACCACCACCCGAAGGACCACCATTGGAAGGTCCACAACCTAAAGGACCACCATTGAGAGTTCTACCTCCTGGAGGCCCACCTTCAGGAGGACCAACACCTAGTGGACAACCACCTAGAGTACCACCACCTGGAGGACCACCACCTTCTGGAGGCCCTCCTCCCGGAGGTCCACTCCCTTCGGGAGGATATTTAGGAAGGTCATCTGCTAATGTACCACCCTAACATCTAGTGTATCCGTCAACCCATGGTCATACTAGTATACAAATTCCTTATTAATATTACCAGTAAGTCGAACCTAATCGACAACTTCCATTCTTGGAAACATTGGACTTTCCCAATTTTTCCAAATTGATTAATGATCCCATTCAACATAACCCTTCATGGCTTGAAATTATGGTTAAGTTACCATAAGACATTCCAAATTTTGATGGGAAGCTGGGAGGGGATCCCAAAAATCATGTCATGATGTTCCATATATGGTGTTCTTCTAACTCCTTGATGTATTATTCTATCCATTTGAGGCTCTTCCAATGGACTTTAACTGATACATCTTCCAAGTGGTACATTGATCTTTTGCAACATTCATTTGTGGATTTCAACTCATTGGAAAAAACAAATTTACCCACTTTTAGCTACCCATCCATTACGAGAATGGTACAGATTGTCTAACATCACTTCGTCAGAATACTTCCATGCATATATTATATCATATGCATGAGTGGAGGAGTAGATGAAGACTTATTAAATGTCCCATCCCAGACCAATTGTTGGATGATTGGTTCACACAATCCTTGTTTCCTCCCATTTCCCGTGATGTGGGTATGGGTGGTGTTATTACTAAAGAGAACAATATCAGTTGGGATCAATATATGAACTTGGTTTATTCTCAGTTTGGAACCCTATATGATCTAATTCCTTAGGCTCCCTGTCCCAACATAGACCTTACTAATACACCTACAGAAACTCTTGTTGATGGGGTTGTAGGCTGAATCCAACCCTCATCGCCAGCTAAGCATACCAAGCAACATAGTACTTCTACTCCTTCTAATCCTATAGTTTTTGCTGAGGAAAATACTATTCAATCTACGCAAAACCCCGGTAATAAGAAGAAACGAAAAGGAAAAAATAGAAAATATGGAAAGCAGCAGGAGAATCCTAGGACTACGACCTTAAAGAATGGCAATAAAGGTAAGAGGAAGGGTAAGCATCCTTGTCTATTGTGTGGTGGTGACCAGTTCACGAAAGAGTACCCTTGTCGTGAAGAAATTAGTAAATTTTTGAAAAGTAACCCTACACCGGCGGTACTTACAGACCCCTTTCCATCTCAACAGTAGTTGATTTATCATATGCCATCACAGGGAATATATAACTCTATAGAAGAGATCTGAATTATTTCCTTGAAAACTGTTAGCTTGAGAACTTGTAATCACACATACAAAAAACCAACAGAGAAGAAGTATGAAAATACTCCTTTTGAGAAAGTTCCTTCCTAAATTTTTTCTCCTCCACCTCCGTCTAATGGCCCTCTTACAATCGAGTAACCTAACCTTCACTTGATTTTGCGCCCACCTAAGAGTACTCTCCGTAAATCTATTTTCAATCCAAATTCTCAAGCTGCACAATTATACAATCTGGTTAAAGATTTGGCTAAAGAACCTTGCGCGATGTCTACCGTAGAGGTACTGCGAAGTTTCCCTAGATAGTGCAAAAACTTGTTGACTACCTTGAGAGCCTTGGATCTGGATAACACTAATATGATTCATTTTAATGTGGATAATTACAAGTCCATGTTACCCCACCATCTTGCATTTCAATCGTGACTGAGGTAGTTGGGAGAAAGGTCCATCAGACCATATTAGATGAAGGGGCTTCAACCTCCGTATTTTTTGTGTCTTGCTAGAGATCCATTGGTTCTCCTGAACTTACAAAGTCACCCACAACATTGAACGCTTTTGATGGATGAGGTTTCCAACCTCATGGTTTGTTACCGACCCTATTAATCGAGCTAGGGGAAAAGAATTTTTTCATTCAAGAGGAAGTAACTGATGTTATGTTATATTATAATATCTTATTGGGAAGAAACTACTTTTATACGATGACAGTTGTTGGACACTTTTCCTAATTCACGTGACCCATTTTATGCGTAGCCCGCTATTCCAATAACTACCCAAAATATCGGTATGACATAGCAAGCCCCATTGGCAATGCCTGCAAAGTAGGCACAGTCTCACCCGAGATATCTCTTAGATGGGTAATCACCGGAACCATGTTTCCTATATTTTCGAGGGATTACAGTCCCTTGGCTCCCAGCCAAGGATCTCAACAAAGGCAGCATAATCACTGGAGAGAGGAGTCAGTATTGCATGACCAAGCACAAATACATGTCATCATGTGCAACTTGACCTTCCTTTCAAATTCACAACTGGCGCAACCGAATCATATAAATCATACCTATGACTCCACTCAAGACTCAAGATAGAAACATATAGGTAGACAGATGCATGTTCATTTTAGTGATACCTTTCCAATCATTCATCTACTAATTACAGAATAAAACTAGAGATTTAAGCAGTATTTAACATTATACAGAAATCAAACAAAAACCATTCACGTAAACATTCACCATATCAATCATTCATTCAGACCTAAGAGATAACGTGGAAACCCATCTAGGAAAAACCACCAAGGTGTTCTTCATCTGGCATGAGAAAAGGATACAACACCTTGCAGTCTGCAGGCAACAGACTGATCTTAAGATATGTCTTTAAGACTCAGACTTATGGTTCTCATGCTCTCTGGTTTCATCTTCTACTCTACATCTAATCCTAGTGGTATGCACAAACAACAACCACATCCACGGGCTCAACATCCCCTCTATCACTACCAAACTCTTCCTGACTCTTCTCTTCTCTTATCTCTACAACATTACAACAAAAGTGGCATCCTTCACCATGGATTACCACTGAACAGAAAAACTATTACTTAAGAACTGACCTAAAACATAATCATAATGAATAAGAAACAAATATGGCCACTAAAAGCCAATGAAAAGAAACACAATCCAACCTTTTAACTATTTCATCCCTCCTATTTATACTATTTTACATGACCCCACAGGGCCAACTGCATACCGACAGTTGATTAACTGTCACCATCAATGGGCCCTCACGCTACAGCTGTGGTGAGCATGACTTGACATGAGGCACTATCGACCTGACTTAAAAATGTCCTCATGCACATGCATAGTTGGAGGATTACACTACCATAAATGGCCATGATAAGGATTTTGTATCTGTCGCTTTTTGGCTGTTATCACTTGCATGCTTTTGCGCTTGTCTTTCCTTTGCCATGCATCTCTCTATTCTTCCTACGTGGATCCTTTGCTTCCTTGGAAATATTCATGTGTTTTTGTTGTGCACGTGGTGCATCTTCCTTGGTTGCATGCGTGAAATTCTTCCTTATGGCCCTTTCAAGTGCCAACAGGCCCCTGACACTCACATGTGTTTTGTCCCGGGCCACGAAGCCACAGACCTACTCGAAGGCACGATCTGCACAACAACTTTTGCAAATATGTTTTTTTTTGTAGTTTCCTACAACACAGATTCTTTCCATACTTATATGTTTTGCAAGGTTAGCACACCGATACAACTTCTTTCTTGGTACCATCGCAGGATTGGTAATGAAGGGTTCAAGCTCTAAGTTCTCTTGGGAAGACAAAGTAAGCTATGCGCTTCTTATTGGGACCAACATCCCAATGAATAGTAATGGTGTCTTTGATCTGGGACTCTTTCATCATCTTATCATAGTCCACCTCTAATTTCATTAAGGGTGTCTAGTGTCCCATTTCGACGCAGCAATCTAAGTGGCTTTGGTTCTTCCACCATTCTCAAGATCCTGGGGTTTTGCGCATGCTTGTTGTGGCCTGTTCTCTTGTTGCTCTTCCTCGATTTCATTTTCTGCATCTTTTTCTTCGTCACCCTTCCTGACATAGATATGGACTTTGAATATTTGTCCATATTGAAAACCAAAAAATCCCCACAAGCAAGGGTGGTCGAGGTGAATAATTTGCCAAAATTTGATGAATTTCATCAGAACAACATAGAGTACAAGCCGTAACTGGCCATGTGGCTCTTCCCCTGTCCCTTGACACCTGGAGATCCCACCTAGATTTCTAGAATATGAGCCCGCTTTCCAATCCTGTAGACTGTGTGAAAGATGGCAAGGACCATGGTTCTTACCCCACAGAGTTTGTCAAATTGGGCAAGAATTCCGGTCCCTACCGAAGTCCATTCTGGTGCTGCTGGCATGACTTATAATCTACTGATATACTAATAGCCAAGGATGGCTTTTCCAAATACTTCTAGATGGGTCAAATTAACTTGCCGATTGCTACCATATTTCTTATTCCCATCCTTGGATATACCATACACATTGAAGGCTGCAACAACTGCTTTAGCCTGTAAGGCTTCCCACCATGAAACTCCCCAATCCATTTGTAACTGTAAATGGTGGTCAAGAAGCATGCTTAATTGATGTATGCTTGCTATAGGGGTTCCTTGGTATTATAGGAGGAGAATTGGGTCACCTGCCATGTAGGATTATCCAGGTGCATAATTAGGACAAGACGTTCATCTGGTGTACCGAATTTTCTTCTAAGATTTTCTATGATTACCGACATCGTCACTTCCTCATACTAACAGTCATGATCGAGTAGTGATGAACTGGATGGTCACCATTCTATAGTTTCCCACACTTGATCTTCTTGGTTTGTTGTCCTGTAACAAGCGCCAAATATTTGTGGAATCTTGATGCATTTAATGGTCTGTCAGTGCTTGTCAGTTTTCTGGGACATCCTGCCATTCGTCTCATAACTTGTTTGGTGGTGGGTTTAAGTGCACCATCCTTTCCACACAACTTATTCTTTCAGTGCCACCTTATATTTTCGTGCATGCTGCGCTAGGAATACCTTCCTTGTTGGTTTTGAATTTTTTTTAATTTTTTTGTGTGGCTTTGGCAGCACACCTCGGCCTTATTTTCTTGCGCTATTTTAATCTGATGGCATCGGCTCAGGATGCACAGTAGTACGGACCTTGTCTTGGAATGTCTGTAGAATTATTTCAACCTTAGCAGCTTCCTTTGCAACTTCCTTTGCTTGGGCATCCAACTACTCCACACGGTCAGAATCGACATGTTCCAACAATTCTACCTCGATAGATTACACTATGCCTTGAAGTTTTTGTTGTACCATCTAAATATGGTCTGTGAGCTACTCAGATTTCGAATGGAATACCTGAACCTCAGCTTCCCTAGCTTTTTCTTGTTTATGAAGGGTATGCATTTCCTGTTGGAGCATTTCAATCTTTGCATTTTTAATGGCCTTCTACTGGAGGGGAAGCTTCTGCCTTTCTTCCTTTACAGCATCAATTTTATCATTTGCCTCTCATGCACTTTGCCTTATTTTCTTAGCTGTGTCATCTTCAAGTAGTACTCCCCATATGGTCTCAAAAACATATGTGGCCTTTGCATAGAGTGCTTCACCTTCTCTTATTTTCTCAGCAACCTTAGACACTGCTTTTATTCTTTCCACAAGCACTTCTGAAGTTGTGCTTGGCATTTTCCTGGCTTGCAGATCTTCCACTTGTTGCCAAAGATCCTATGCAATCTTTGTGCGCGTGGAAAATTTAGCCAAGGAGTTTTCATCTTCTTGCCCTACTGCTGGTGAGAATGTTGCAATGGAATTCTTGATAGAGTCCACTAGTGCAATGTGGTTCTGCTCATGTGCTAGTATTTCCTTCTCTTTCTCAGCAAGAAGGGTGATGCATTCTTGCAGTTGCTACTCCTTTTCATTCAAGTTGGCCTTGCGTAGCCTTGCCTTATTTTGCTATTTTGTTTCCTGGTAAGCAACATCATTTTCCCTTAGCCGAATTTCAGGCCTGGCTCCTTACTAAATCTTATAAACTTCCTCCAAGGAAATCTTGGAGAAATATATCTACACCCTGTTATCATTAGTACCTGCACTTGTCTCTGCATCTACCTCAAGTGCGTGGCACTAAATCATTACTTTGATTGGAGACATTAATGCTGGTGTAACCAGTGGGATACTGGGATCAACACCCTATGTATCGGCCTCCACTCTCGCTTTGACATCCTCAATAGCCTCAATCAACTTGTTGAGATGGCCCTCAACTTGGGTAGCAATGTTTACTTGTTGCATATTCAAACTAGCAAAGTTTCTTGTGCAACTTTAGTAACAACATTGGAAAGTTCCTATAGATAATATTTAGTTAATGTGTTTGTATTCACCATTCTGCCAGCTTTCTGCTTCTTCTGCAACAATTGGCCCTCTTCTTGCTATACCCAGGTCTGTGATTATGCCAGGTATTGACTTGGATGTTGTTTTGATGGATGATGTTCAGACTCATCCATATCATCATCGTCCTCGATCTGTTCTTGCATTGGATCATCTTGGGTATCGTCGCCTTCATGTTCTTCACCATTAACTTGGTGCAGCGACAGTTCCTCCGCATTTTTCTCTTATGGAACCAGCTCTGCTAGTGGGTCGTGCCATTCCTCTGGCCAAATATTAATAATTGCATCCACATCATCATTTTCCACCATGAAGCTTGCATGGTGTACACACTGGAGTGGGTCCTTTGTTGGCAGCAGGTTTATAGCATGTGCATTAGCTTGAAACTTGATGAATGTGGCATACCTATGTATAGTCATGGTGTGGATCATGTGGGATTGCTAGACAACCTCATGCATTGTTGCACCTGGAAATCTCACATTGCTTATTAGCCTCCATGAGAATTTCACTTTGCATTTCAACCTCCCAGAAATCCTAGCTTGAGCAAGCCTGGTCACTTTTTTCTCAGACTTAGAAGGGATGGTCCCTTCTTGTTTTTTGCATAGAGTATCAGTGACGCCTATCCCAGTTGAGAAAAAAGCATCATTTTACCTCTTATTTTGAAAAAGCGCTAGGTAAATTCATTTGTCATTTTTTCTAAGAGCATTGGTGGTTAGTAAATGTGAAAAAAAGATGTTTCTAGAAGATTCCATGCGGAAACCTCCATAAGGTTAGTTCCTATATGCTTGGGAGAGGTGGCATTCACCTTCCTCACCTATAGGGATCTCATCCTATCCTTTTTCAAAGTCATCTCTTGAGTTATAGGCCTATAAATGGAGCCTTCATGACGAGAGTGAGGGAGGCCAAGAAAAGCACCCTTATGCTGCTAGTTTGAATTCTGAATCAGAGGAAAAGTAGAGTTAGCTTGTGGTTGGAGAGGTCTTCATAGTCATAGGATATTGTAGACATTCTTGCTGAGATCGAAGCCATCGACATCAAGGATTTTGGTTGTACTTCTTTCTCATCCATATATTAATACAAAGACATTTCCCTTTCCTATATTTGATTGTATTGATTGTAATTAGATATTATTGGTTTCCTTGATCACCAATATGAATAGTCAATTTATCATGATGTTCTCATCCCTTTTGCTTGTCTTGTGATCTATTTTGCAGGTACTAAACTATTGCAAGGACTTTTTGCAAACAAGACAAGTGGATCTAAGGTTGAGGTATATTGTCTTTCATGTTAGTTGATTTGATTATTCAAACAAAGGATATGTTGTTGTGTCTTTTTGTTATGTAGTTGTGACTTAGATTGGAGAGGAACAAGCAGTGTCTGCACTAATTGAGAATTCCTGATAAAATGCATAAAGAAAGCAATGTTGTTATCTTTCTGGTGATCATTGTCTGCCTTATCTTCCTAGAGATTCTGGTACCTTGTACATAGGCAATATAGTGGGACGTCCATATGGACATAGTCTTGTGGCTCAACCCAAATAGTGAACGAAATCAAGATAAGTAACCAGGAATAGTGGAATTTGTGGTTTTCCTTTTGTTGATCCAGCATCGCATCATCGATAAGTGCGTTTAGCATGTACCACGACCAGTTGAATTTTTGTCCTAGTGCACATAAGTCTGTAAGCTCCACCACCGCTGTTGAACATTGCATAGGTATCATTTTATGGAACATCTTACAGGATAATATTTTTGTGGAAACACGCACACTTTTGTCTTGGATGGGCCGAAGTAAGTAGCCACGGCCCGCTTGCTCAAGGTTATGCTTCCTATTTATAGGTTTATTGTTGCGCTTATCCATGTATGGCATATGATATTTTCCTTCATTTGGGAGTCCAGTTATCCTTGCAATCAACTCAGCGTCAAATGGATATGGTTGATCCAGCCATAGGTATCCTCCATGGAAGCATACTAGTAACTGCTTCATGTATGTATTGATCTGTATGTTATGGCCAAAGTGAGGCATGAACAACATGTTGGTTAGACCTGAGCTCGCAAGTCCCTTGGCCAAATTCTTTGCCTTAATCACCTGGGAATTACTTGAAGCAGACTGGGTCATTGTCATCCAGTCTTTTATTTGTAGCCCCTCTTGCTACCGAGTATCAAAGTCTTGAAACTTCAACATAGCCAACTCGGGTAGGATATCGTCTAGCAAGGTCATTCTGAGAGGGATCTGTGATGCTACCAGAGTAGTCACTGCTTTCTTTGGAAGATCTAGCTACCCTGCATCAACCCTCCTTGTCCGAACGTAACATGGGAAATTTGGATCAGCCTGCTCTGCTTCTGACTCTCTCTATAGTAGAAATCCTTCATTCCTGACATCTTCTACTTGCTCGCCAGTAGGTTCCTTCCCTTGTTCATCGGGAGCAGTCGGAGCCTTGCGTTTTCTTTTCTTTGGTTGTGGTTGCGCAGACACCTCTCCTAGATGTGTTTCACTGGGATGCCTAAGCTCTCTGTCATGTACCAAATTTGCTTTTTGTGATCCCTAAGCAACTGGTATTCTCTGAACTCGGTACGTTACAACATGTGACCCACGGGTTTGAATAGTAGCATGATTGTCTTGTCTTCTTTGTAGATTTCGTGTTCTTTCCATTGAGATGATCTCTAGTAGTTGTTGCGGTTGGTGACCCTCAGTTGACTATATTTCTACGTCCTTAGAAATGGGGCAAATAGAGATGAAAATACAGTCTGATGCCTCACTCTCACTGGGAATCTTAATTACCATGGTTGTCGGCGTAATTGAACATGGATGGGAAGGTTTAGCTCTGTAATGGTTAGGCTCTGGTGCTCACTATGTGTAACAAAATTCTTGATGGGGGAGTTGAATATTTACTTAGCCCTTGGCGTCCTTCAATCATCATTTCACAAGAGGTTGAAGTCTAATCAATTCCTTGAGTTGTTGTTTTCAATGCTTTCTTCATTAATTTCTATGACTAGATTTTTGGGTTGTACTTGTCAGGCTATTTATGGTAGTTATTGCAAGGACGAGTGATGGGATTAAAAAGTATGCCACCCTATTCTTCGTATTCTGCTGAGTTATTGTCACGTAGCTCTCACAGCTTCCCGCATCCTTGTCATAGATCTGCTACTTTAATGATAGCCAGCCTGTCATTCCCACTTCTTTCCTTCTTTTTCCACGTCTTTCTTTGTCCCGTGCTCTCTGCACTTTGTTTCCCTTGCTTTAGTGTTTTGTGAAGAATTGGATTTTGTGCATTCTATTGCTTGTGCTTTTATGTTGGTTTTGTCGCAATCCTACAACATAGTAGATTATGTCTCTTGGCATCTTTTTTTTTATACACTTCATAGTATGGTTTTAGGCAACTGTCGTTCACCATAATCATGACATGGGTACCATCTAATATTTTGGGGTCGTCCTACATCCATATCAATAACATGTGCAATCCTATATGGCCCTAGCCACTGTGTTTTTCACTTGCCTAGTTGCTGGAATACTCTGCCATCATATTGTAGGGAAAGTCTTCCTTCTCTAGATGGCTTCACCCTTATATATTGATCATGCTGTGTTGGTGGCCTCTATTGACTTGGTTTAGTCTGTAGTCGCAAGGGTATTTTCATCCCCTCTAAATATCCCACTATTCCCCTCCTTTTTGAGTAGTTGGTAGGGAATAGGTTATGATACTCCTGCAGGAGATCTGCGATCTTTGCAGCTACTTCAACATGCGAATAATTTTTGATATTGGTGAAGTTTGCATTCTTTGATGATCCAATATGCACTTGTTTGATTTTTAGGGGCTGGGGAAACTACGCACTTATACTTCCTTCTTCCTTCTAAAACATAGCCTCCGTTGGAGGGTGTTTGTCGGCAATTACAATTGTATGCATAGCCTATTGGGGTCCTTGTCGTAGCTCCTCAGATGTATAGCATGTCTTAGGTGTCATATACAAGGTGTATGTGAAACTTTCATAAGTTGGTAATTCCCTTAACTCAGTCTCCACTCACCACACAGACCTTGTAACTCTTGCACACCTTCTCATAGATACTTCGTGTAATATATTTTGCCAATTCTCTAAAGCCTCTCCTAAATCAGATGTACATGAACTTAGGCATTTCAAGCTCAGGTTTCCATCTACTGTTGGACTAGTATAATCTTCCTGCATAGCTGTAACATTGTAGATCTGGTTGAGATAGTCATCATGCCCCTAATTATAGACAGGCTTGACGTATCTTTGTCCCTCAAATGGATCAATGGGTGATACTACCCTCATTTCCTCTTCTTCAATTGAGAGAATCCTTTTTTTGAAATTGATGATGGTATGATTTTCTATGGCCAAGTCTATTCCCAACAACGCAGGGTAAGGGTTCATGTCATCCACAATGTTAATGACCTCAAAGTCTGCAGATGTGTGCAATCCTTCTACATCAACAGTTACACTTCTTAGCCGGCTAATGGGTAGGACCTTCACCTGATTTGAAAGTCACAATTGGATAGGAGACCAGTCCAAGCATGGCTTGCCCATACTTTCCCATGTTTGTTGTGTAAAAATGTTGACATCTGAGCCCAGATCCAAGATAATATAGTCCATTTCATAGTCACCTATCTATGCATTCAACCTAAATTCACGACCAGTTTTACATTTCTTTTGTACTTGGTTAAATTTCTTCTCTAGTTGTGTCTCTATAGGAATCTCATCTATCATTGCTTGCAGCTCTGTAATAGCATCTTTTTATTGCACTAGTGTTCAACAATTGGACAAAAAGGTTCTTAGCTTACTAACCTTCGGTGGGGCGTTCTTCTACAATATATGTTGGAATCATTCAGGCATGTCCCTAACTTCCGTAGAGGTTAATGGTACTTCTGGGCTTATGAATTCTGATTGCACATCCTAGAATATTTCTTTATGCTTCTTGATGGTTAGTGGCTCCTTTTTCTGTTTCGCTGGCCTCACTTGTGGCTGTAGTTGTTCTTGCAGGTTATCTTGGTATGCTCTAGTTGTCGCACCTCCATGAGTTACGATGGCAATGTTCAGGTCTCATGGTTCAGACATGATCATTTGAACATTTGCATTTGCATTTGGGTTTAGGTTTGGTGGAGGGTTATGTGCAGCAATGGTCCTTTCTTTCCACTTTTTGATTAGCTAAGGACATTGTTCGACATTATGGTCCTATCCCTTACAATATGAATAGGTTTTGGCAGGATCTAAACAATCTATGGAAAAGTGACCCAATTTTTCATAGTTATGACCTATAACTTGACCTCTTCTACTACCAAATACTCCTCCTCCTCCACCTCGTCCTCTGAAGTTTCCGCCACCCCTTCCCTGCGGGTGTATTTGTTGCGATGGGTATTGGTTCTGCTGGTACTGTTTCTCATAGGGGTTTTGCTGCATGTATGAATGATGAAGCACATACTGTGGTTGATACTGATTAGGTGGGAATTGCATAGGTTGATATGAGGCTTGTGCCTATTTAGCCTGAGTGAACCCCTGATTTTTCATTAAGTACATGTCGAATGTCTTTTCTTTCAAGAGTTGGTATGCTCTACAATATTTCTCATCATGTCCTATTGATTTACAAAATTTACACAATAGGATTGTAGGGGTACTTACAAATTTTTGCAACTATAAACATCCTTCATCATGGTGGCCTCTTGATTGGCATATATGACACCATGGTAGCCCATGGTCATTTAATGGGTTAGGTGCACTTGACACGACATAGTTCAGGAAGGTTAGACAATTATCCTTAGAGTGTCTGTCCGTCCTACATTTCGTGCACCACAAGTCTTCTTGTGCTTCTTTACCATTATTGATATATTGAAGTTTTATCATTAGATTGGCCAACTGTGACTGGATATGTACCATTCCAGCGGCACCATTTCCAATGGGCGAGGCCTCTAACTTCTTTGCTAGCTCTAGTGCTTATGTTTGTGATTCAATCTTCTGCTGCATCGACGAACCTCGGATGTGCAGTAGCAATGCAACAATAAACCACTTTTTATGCTCTACATCATACATTTGGAAGCTTACTTTGGCCATCAGTGTTTTAAACCTTTGTTCAAAATCCCATACCATTTCCTCTAGAGCTTGTTTGATTTCTTTGATTTTGGTAATATAGTGTGACTTCGATTTAGGTTTCTTGAACTCAGAGATCATTGTAGCTTGGATCTCCTCAAGGGTCTTTTGTGGTGCTCTAGCTGGTGCAGCATAGAACTTCATGAACCAGTCTAGCACACGACCCCTCAAAGTTATGATCATTTGCACCTTCTTTATGTCTGCACTATGGACTAAACAGACCATCCAAACAACTTCACAGAGGAACCAATGTTGTTTAGGGTCTTCCATTCCATTTCAATTAAATTTGGGTAACCAAATGTCTATCGTGGCCATTGGTTTGGTGTTAGGGTCTTCTGGGACAGGATTCAAAGGGGGTGTACCTTCTTGTGCACTAGTTCTAGGGCTATTGCTATTCGTATTAGGGGTCCTTTCTGGGGATGAAATTCTAGATCTTGTCTCAGGTGATATTGCTGGTGTTATGTAGTTGTGCTCTGATCCTGATGTCTCCTCAGAGTCGTCAAGATCTTAAGGTCCTTCCAATACCAAGATGTAGTCCTCCTCTTGGTCGCAAGACCCTTCATATTTACACGATGGAATTTTGTGTTCGTTTCCTTCGAAAAAACTAGGATTCCATCGCCCCCTTTCGGTTTTCCTTCTCTTTCCTGACTTGAATCTTCTCCCACTCCTTAGGATTCCAACCTCTAGTTCAGGTTCTGTTCTTCTAGGGAACATTTCAATGTACCCTTCCCCATGTTCTTACTTGGTCGTCCGTGACATAACCTCCTTCTAGGAAAGTGAATCAACTACTTAAGTGCAAGATACCCTTCTAATAGGCAAGTAATTTGATCCATGTACTAATACCTAACAAGTATATCCTTCGTGGTCCTTCGAAAAAATTTCTTTCAGCTTCACTATATGAGGTTATAGAATCTACTGCAAACTCAGTAATATATCCTTGTAGTATACTATCAACCCAAAAATCAACAGCTCTAGAAACATAGTTACTTACACTGGTTACCTCATGAACCAACTGGTCGCTCCACTCAACAATATCACTTCTCTTGAAATTGGTATGCTCAGTTGCCAATATTAATAATCATTCATGTAGTAAAATGGGGAACTCAGCAAACAAGATCTCATGAATATCAGAGTATATATATATTCATCTATCGATTTATCGACACTCAATCGTGTTCCTACGCTCTCTTCTTGTGAGAATGCCATTGTTTTAGAATCCAACCAATCTTCTATCTCCTTCTTCGTTGGGTGCCACAACATTTCCCTCGCTTCGATCAATATGGTCCTGGCAATAGAACCATTTGTTGGCCACTTTTCTGCACTCATGCAACCTAGGTTCTGCACAGCTCGCTGATCTAGCAACTATCCAAGATATCGGTCCAACAGAGAAAGCCCCGTTGGCAACGCCCGTGAAGCAGGTGCAATCTCACCCGAAATATCTCTTAGATGGGTAACTGCCAGAACCATGTTTCCACGATTGTCAAGGGATTATGGTCCCTTGGCTCATAGCCAATGAGCTCAATGAAGCCAGCAAGATGGATGGACTGAGGAGTCAGTCTTACGCAATCGAGCACAAATACATGTCATCATGCACAACTTGACCTTCCTTTCCACTTCATAATTGGCACAACTTGTGCGGCATAGATGAATCATACCAGTCGGACCTACGACTCCAGTCCTGACTCAAGACAGAAACATACAGGCCGACAGATGCATGTTCATTTCAGTGATACATTTCCAATCATTCATCTACCGATTACAGAATAACACCAGAGATTTAAGCAGTATTTAATATTATACAGAAAGCAAACAACAACCATTCACATAAACATTCACCATATCAATCGTTCATTCAGACACAAGAGATGATGTGGAAACCCATCAGGGAAAAAACACCAAGGTGCTCTTCATCCGGCATGAGAAAAGGATACAACACCTTGTATTATGTAGGCTACAAAATGATCTTAATATATGTCTTTAAGACTCAGACTTATGGTTCTCATGCTCTCTGGTTTGCTCTTCTACTCTACATCTAATCCTAGCGGTCTGCACACACAACAGCGAGATCCGTGGGCTCAACATCTCCTCTATCACTACCAGACTCTTCCTGAGTCTCCTCTTCTCTTATTTCTACAACATTACAGCAAACGTGGCATCCTTCACCATGGATTACCACTGAATAGAAAAACTATTACTGAAAAACTGACCTAAAACATAATCATAATGAATGAGAAACAACTATGGCCACTAAAAGCCAACGAAATCCAACACAAGCCAACCTTATAACTATTGCATCCCTCCTATTTATACTATTTTACATGACCCCACAGGGTCGACTGCATACCGATAGTCGGTTGACTGTCACCATCAGCCGCCCTTCATGCTACAGCTATGGTGAGCATGACATCACACGAGGCACTTTTGGCCTGACTTACAAATGTCCTCTCGCACATGCGTAGCTACAGGATTATGCTATAATAAACGACCATGATATGGATTCAGTATCTGTCGCTTTCTGGCTATTATCACTTGCACTCTTATGTGCTTGTCTTTCCTTCATCGCACACCTCTCTATTCTGCCTGCGTGGATCCTTTGCTTCCTTCACAATATTCCTTTGTTTCTGTCATGTAGGTGGCACATATTCCTTAGTTGCACATGGGAACTTCTTCCTTATGCCCATTTCCCAGGCCAATGGGCCCCCAACACTCACATGTGGTTCGTCCCGGGCCACGAAGCAGTGGACCTACACGAAGGCATGATTTGTGGGACACCTTCATTTCAGTGATACCTTTCCAATCGTTCATCTACTGATTACAGAATAACACGCTATATTTAACCATTATTTAACATTATACAAAAAGAAAACAACAACCATTCATGTAAACATTCACCATATCAATCATTCATTCAGACACAAGAGATAACATGGAAACCCATCTGGTAAAAACCAGCAAGGTGCTCTTCATCTGGCATGAGAAAAGGATACAACACCTTGCAGTCTGCAGAATGTAGAATGCTCTGAATATATGTCTTTGAGACTTATACTTATTGTTCTCATGCTCTCTAGTTTGCTCTTCTCCTCTACATCTACTCCTAGAGGTCTGCGCACATAGAAGCCAGATTCATGGCTGAACAGGCCCTCTATCTCTACCAGACTCTTCTTGAGTCTCCTCTTCTATGTTCTCTACAACATTACAACAAAAGTGGCATCCTTCACCATGGATTACCACTTAAGAGAAAAAATATTACTGAATAACTGACCTAAAACATAATCATAATGAATGAGGAACAACTAAGGCCAATAAAAGCCAATGAAATCCAACACAATCCAACCTTCTAACTATTGCATTCCTCCTATTTATACTATTTTACATGACCCATAGGGCCAACTGCATACCAACAGTTGGTTAATTGTCACCATCATCAGCCCCTCAGGATACAGTTGTGGTGATCATGACTTGACATGATGAAATATCATCCTTGCTTACAAATGTCCTCTCGCACATCCGTAGCTGCAGGTTTACGTTGCTATAAATGGCCATGATCTCGATTCTGTATCTGTCGCTTTCTCACTGTTATCACTTGCATGCTTTTACACTTTCCTTTCCTTTTCCACACACCTCTCTATTCTACCTGTGCGTATCCTTTACTTCCTTCACATTATTCCTTTGTTTCTATCGCACATGCGGCACATCTTCTTTGGTTGCGTGCAAGAAATTCTTCCTTATTCCCCTTTCCCAGGCTAACAACGGTTGTCGCTTCGACAATTTTCTGTACTTTCCAGTTCCATCACTTAGGGAAGATTATAATGAATAATCAACTTGTTTTTTGTTCACCCAATGTTACTTCTCCTGTAAATAATATCCCTATGTATGCCAATCCCCTCTTCCTTATCAATTGTTTGGTGTAGGAATGATGAAGGATTGAACGCTTATGGGTGTGTTTCCCTCAACCCCACCTAGTAGGGAAGTGGCAGTTGCGAACATAATTTCCATGACCGTCCACAATCCTAAAGCTAAAGAATTTGTTGAGTCATCTTCTCTAGGCCCTTATGTTGGAGCAGGGCCCTGCAGCTATAGGAAAAGCTGCTGTAGCGGAACAAGAAAGTCAAAGGAAACAGTACCTGAAGAGGCCGAGAAGAGAGCTCAACCAATGCACTTAAGGCATTGGTGACAACAGGAGGGCTCAAATACCCTCATAAATAGAAAAGGAGCAATGGGCCAAGGTATTAAAGGCAAAGGACAGAAGGGGAGTGACCGAGGAAGCGACGTCCATACCTACGATCAGCGCCGGAGATCGCGAAAGACTACAGAAAGCTACAGTGTGACCAGTAAGCGGTAGTCCAAAGTACAGATAGGACGACTATCACAGTTAGGGTTTTGGGTTACTGTTGGGATAGGCCCACAGTTTTGTATCAGGGTGAGACCTTCGGGCCACCTATTTAAGCATGTATTTTTTATTGTGAAAGGTTGGTCAGTTAGCTAGTTAGACGGTTAGCTAGCCAGCCACACAATAGATAGTCCGTTAGTCATCTGTATTGTAAGATATTGAGAAAGAGTCGAACTCTGGTTCTATATTCAGTCTGTATTTATCTTACTGTAACCAGTGGCCGACTCCTTTAGTATGAATGTAACAATCCATAGGGATTGAGAGAGAGAGAGAAATAATATATTGTAAGAAAAAAGCATAATAGAAAGAGAAGAGATCTAAGAGAGAAGGGCTCCTAGCTGAGTGAGCAGAGTTTCCCAGAATATCTTGAGCTGCATAATAGGTTGTAGCGGAACTGTGTTACTCTCTCCAGATATAATATAAACACAGTTCCCATGGACGTAGCTTCCTCCCTGGAAGTGAACCATGTAAAATATATGTGTTGTGCGACTGTTTCATGTGATTGTGCTTTACTTACTTGCTATTTGCTATCTATTACATGAGCTTAGCTAACAGTTAATGAATGTATGTATGCTATCCTTCAGTTTACAGTAACTTAGATGGTTCAATGCGAGTTGAATGTGTTAAGTATTATGTATATGAGTTTACCAGTGATTGATTGACACAGTAACAGTTACAGTGTTAAGTGACTTCTGTATATTGAGTTCAGCAAGTTGAGTATCATTAATGTTAAGCATGTTAAACTGTAGAAGTTTAAGTGAAGTTGTCTAACACCTTAATGAAGGTTAACTGAACTATTATACCCTGAGAGGAAGCCTCTGGACCTCAAGAGATGATGAGCATCTTAAGTATTACTATAGGGAATATCGCGGCGCAGAAAGGTGATATCGCACTATCGGGGAAGCAGTGGTGTGAGATATCGCAAGTTAAGAGTTGAGCAGAAGAGTAAGTTTGTGCATCGTCCTAGAAGCTGCGATGTGATAAGAGCCAGTCCGATAGCAGAGTCAGCTAGGAGGAGAGAAACAACCTTTGCTGAGAGACCACACTGGTTATTAGAGTCAAGAGAATCTAGGATGCTACAGAACCCGGTTGAGGAAATGTGATTCCTCAGCCACCCCATATAGGATCACTTCGGGTGAGACTTCAGGCCGTTCCGCTGTCTGTCGCCAAAAGGGCTAGTGAGCTAGGGGTTTTGTTGGTACAATAAAGTAAACCTGGGTCTGCCCAGATAAGACCAACACCTTACAAAGTTCTCTATGATGCTATCCAATCTATTTCCAATGTCCATTATGATGATCTTAATCTAGTGGCATCAGATCCTTACCACCTACCCTATTGGTTAGAACCCTCTATCCCCACTCTAGACTACCTCTCACAGAATTTTCCATTAGATGAGTCCATTATGGAGATCATGGGTGTTGATGAACCTATATAGAAATATCATCACCACAGAACCTCTTTCCTTCCCAATTCTAGTTTAGTAGAATTTCATTTTTTGTCTCTCGTTAGTACTGATATTGTCAAAAATACTCAAATGACTATAATTTTTACATGGCATTGATTTCAAGGGAAACCTTTGTAACATTACCTAGACGACTCCCATTAACATATCAGTGAAGCTTGGAACTCTTGAACATGTTCATGTAGGCCATAATTGTTCAACTCAAGAAACTGAAATTTATAGAGATCTATTAAAAGAGTTCTGAGATTTTTTTCAGGGCATACGAAGAAATGATTTGGATCAACCCTCCCATCATTGTACAAGAAATTAAGACTTATCCCACGGTAAGACCAATCTAACAAAAACTGCATTAAGTCCATCCTAGGAAGGATGGTTTTATTAAATCCAAAGTGGAGAAAATTCTAAATGAGGGTTTTATTTATCCTGTACCATTGACTAATTGGGTGTCTAATATTGTCCTTGTAGCTAAAAAGCAAGGCACTATTAGGGTTTGCATCGATTTTCAAGATTTAAATAAGGATTTTCCCAATGACAATTTCTCTACTCGATGCATCGATCAAATCATTGATAACTATGCTGGAAGCGTCATATTCTCATTTATGGATGGCCTTTTTGTCTACAATCAGATAGAATATATACCTATTGATCACCATAAAATGACATTCATTTGTCTATGGGGGACATTTTCCTATTGAAAGTTACCCTTTAATTTGGAAAACGTGAGAGCTACATTCTAGTGCACCATGTCCTATGTTTTTCATGATATTAAACACATTGTGGAATGGTATCTAGAGGACCTCCCTGCTCATTCATAGCAGCGAGAGGAACACCCATGGAATCTTAGGGAAATTTTTATTCGATTTCGTCATTATAATATTCAACTCTATAAACAAAAATGTGTGTTATGTGTTGAGAGTGGACATCTTCTTGGCTTCGTGGTTTCCAAAGATTGAATATGGATATATCCTTTGAAAATAGATTATATTTTGGCCTTACCCGTACAGACTAATATTACTGAACTCCAAAGTTTGCAAGGGAAGGAAAACTTTCTTCGTCGTTTTGTATGCAACTTCGCAGAAAAAACGCATGCCTATACGCATCTCCTTAAGAAGAACACTCCATTATTTTAAGATGACCAATCTCAAATTTGTTTTGATAAGTTGAAACATGATCTGACACATTCACCGGTGTTGCACCCCCCAAGTTACTCAAAATACTTTCTTCTCTATATGGATTCCTCCACTACTACCATTGGTATGGTACTAGTGCAAGAGGATCTCAATGGCCAATAACAGGTGATTTATTACCCAAGTAAGGGTCTCCTTGACTCTAAAACTTATTATTCAAGTGTGGAGAAGCTAGATTTGGTTACGCTCATTACTGAGCGAAGATTTTGTCACTAGATTTTACTACACACCATAGTTGTTCTCGCCGATAAAAAAATACAAGTATTACATTTTGACTCATCAAGTACTAGGGGGAAAGTATTCCAATTGGATAGTCATCTTGTAGGAATTTGATAACGAGTTCACTAAGGATACTTCCAAGAATTCCTTATTTTTCATAGAGTTAATGTGTTACCTTCCCTGTGATCTGATAAAAGCTGAGCCCAATGATTCATTTCTGGATTAATTTTTGTTCTTGATTTGCAAAACTGATCTATGGTATGGATATCTAGTCATCTATCTCTAAACCAAAAGGTTTCATCCTGATATGTCTCATGACAGTCACCGACGTATCCGTCACCACGTGAAATATTATCTCATTTTAAATGACACATTATCTCACCATGGTATTGACTCTATTCTTCAACGATGTCTTACCCACGAAGAGGATGAACAAGTTGTGAATGATTTCCACTCTAGAGCATGGGGCATCCATGTTTCTAGGATGTATACAGCTTAGAAAATCCTTCATGCATGGTGTTTTTAGCCCTCAATATTCAAATATTGTAATGACGCGGTTAAGAAATACCTACCCTAACAAATTTTTATCCTAGAAAGTGCACCCACCCTACTTTTTTATACCCAATCATTATCGTTGGCCCTTACACCAAATGGGGAACTGATTTTATGCATTGTAATTCTACCTTATTCGTGGGGCATGGTTACATCATCATAGTCATTGATTATTTTACAAAATAGGATGAGGAAATTCCTACATATGCAGAGGATGGCACAAATGCCACCCTCTTTTTGTTTAATCATGTGATAGCTAGTTTTGGAGTTTTGCAAGCCATAGTCATTAATCATAGATCTCATTTTCATAATTAGATGATGGCTGAGTTGAGTTTTAAGTGGGTTTTTTTCATGAAAACTCAAATCCCTATTTTCCATAGGATAATGGTCAAGTTGAAGCCATTAACAAAGTTTTAAAAACTATGTTGCATAGGATGGTTGGAGATCACAAATCCAACTGGCATTTAACTCTTTTTTCTATATTGTGGGATTATAGAACTTGAGTTAAAACAACAACTGGTTTCACACTGTTTATGTTGGTTTATGCACTGGAAGCTATCCTTCCTATGCAATGTGAGATCCTGTCACTCAAGATCGCATTAAATTTTCTCCCAAACACTTTTGTCGAAGAAGAACAATTTTTCTACTTGACTAAACTTGATGAGAGTAGAAGAGATGCTACCTTAGCTAATCAGGAACATTAAAAACATGTTAAGGCTCAGTACGATAAGTCTTTTCAACTTGTGTCTTTAAATAAGGTGACATTGTTCTGACCTATGATCTGAAGCATGACAAGTTTGGAAAGGGGAAGCTTGAATCTATGTGTTATTGTCCCTTTATTGTTAGTAAATGTTTAGAGAAAGGGGCCTATGGGCTTGTAGATTATGATGGGATACCTTTCAAGAAACCTCGCAATGGGTTGTACCTTAAAAAGTACTATGCTTGAAGTAATTTTTGTTATAGTACCTTGTATATATGTACATTGATTTAATTTTTCGTGTGGTTTTTAGTATTTCAATATGGTTTTGAGTTTTGTTAGTACTGTTTATACCATGTTTTGGTTATGTAGATCAAATGGATTTTTATGGTTTTACTGATGGTGCTTATTGTCATATCTTGAACCTTGATTCAGCTTCTTGGGCTCATGACTTAGTCAGTTCAAGAGAAGTTTGTGTAGGTATAGCCACCAATAACATCGTCGAGTATCAATAAGTAATAGGTTTGTTGACCGAGGCTGCATATCGAGGCATTCATCACTTGGTATTATTCATGGAGTCACAACTAGTAGTTTTCCATTTGAACCATGTTTATGCCATTAGAAATCCTACACTACTTCATCTTTTTTGAAGAGTGTGTTTGTTAGAAAGGTCGGTTGAATCAATCACTTATAGGAATATTCTTAGGTATTCTAACACCGTTATAGACTCATTGGCCAATTACATTTTGAACTGGTATATTTCCCATGCATAACTTTGGATAAATAAAACATGGTTCATTGTAAAATAAAATACATAGTAAAAGGCATAAAAACTCATGTAAATATCATTTTCCATTTGAACACATATAAATCATCGTAAATAAGTCTGTATATATATCTAAAGTGTTTTATAAAAAATATGGTCTCGAGACATGATTTCCCTTGCTACCCTCCGTAGCAGGTTGCTAAATTGACCTGACACTCCAGTTGTATGTCTTTGGTACCTCCTAGGGAGGTCATCTATAGAAGCAAATGGAATGTCAAGAGTTAACCGGTTGAGGTTATCCTCCAACTCAGTCAACTCATCATCCACTCTATGAACGAAGAGGGACCTTGCTTGTATGTCAATTATCCCCCAGGTCGTGCATCTCCAACATCTGCATGAAAATATTAAGTCTCGTTATCATTCATAAAAATTATAAGACACAAAGATAAAAAAAAATAATCAATGTCTTGAGTATTATTCTTACCAATATCACCCCATTTTGCACCTTCCGGTAAGGGTAGATTAGGGTCTCCCATGAAGTTAGTACCAGCGTATGCATAGTCCTCCACAATGAGATGTTGGTAATCTAACCAACAGAAAAATGTGCTCCCACACTTGAACTTTCCCCTACCACCAACAGTGCGGGCCATGATCTCTACCCACCGCAACATGCGAGGGACCCATGCTCTTATCTCGGTGATACCCACCTATGACCTTAGGTGAGGCCCCCGCTTGAAGAATAAGGATGCCAAAATGGTCCCATAACCAAAATATTTCAACTTCCCCTTCCGACACTTATTCAGTTTATCATTGAAGACACTCAGTAAATCCTCATCCCAATTATATACCATCGGTGCCATAGCCTCCAAGGAATAACTCATGTGCACCTAGGAATCCTAGTGATCCCTTTGGCTCCCTACAATCCACTGCATGGTGAAAAGCACTGTATGGAGAGGGAAATGCATCACCTCCTTCATGGGGATATTTTTTCAAGACATTTGAGTTCCTGGAAAACAATGATGATCTATGAGTTCTTTTGTTGTGACGTCTCCTGCCCGAGGAGATGTCAGTGAGATATGATCTCCACACTTAGATAACCTTGCATGAAAGTATATTTCCCCTACTTCCACTATAAGAACATGGTCCCCCACCTTGAAGTACTGCTACTCTGGGTTCCACATTCTCAGTATATATTCCAGTAGTATCACATGAGACCTCATACTTGGAACATGGAAAACTTTTAGGGGGCCACAACCCCGTAAAGAAGCTATAGAACCTACCTCTTCTCTAGCTCTGGCATCATCATACTCATGTTGTCTCTCCTTCCACACAACCATCTTATCCTAAATGACCTTCCAAAAATCAAAATTGAAGTATTATAACACCTTATCAACCTTTGAAAATACTTTAAAAATGTTATTTTGGCTGGTCCATTCATCTTTTGGGAGCACTCTGCAGAACTATTCGTGTCTTTTTGTGATAGAGCAGTGGCACCTCCTATTTAGGTGTGAAAATTGTGGTTCTTCTTAGGCACTTCCTTTCATGTAGAGAGAAAGAGTGTTACCTATGTGTGATTTTTACCCTAGGGTGAAAACCTCAAAACCCCAAAAAATGTTCTTAGAGTGGTTTTATCTCCTACCTAGAACAGACGGATCAAGAAATGAACGGTTGACGACTCTAGAATATTTGTCTGAAGTCTGCACAAAATTTGCTCGAATAGCTCTCCAACTTGATAAATAGTAAAATGATTTTTTTTTTCTATTTCATTGGATTTTATATGAAATGTTTTCGATTTTTATTGCATTATTTTAATCTTTTTTAATTATTTCATTAAAAAGACCGCCCTTCAACATAGTCATTAAAAACTGGTTTTTTAAATGTTTTGGAGATCTAATAGTCTTTTTAAAACTTTTTTCAAGGATGAAAGTTAAAAGTTTTTGGTTACGAGTGAGTTTGTTTTTTAGTTTTTCATACTTCCATAAAATGGAAATAGTCATTGAGCGCTAATTTTTCCATTTCGGGCATGCTCTCTAAACCTTGTACCAAAGTTTCGAGTCAAATTTCTCTTTTTTTTAGGTTCGTAAAACCTGCTCGTGGTGAACAGAAACCCTAATGGAGTCTTCTTTAATCTCTTTTCAGACTCCTTAAATGTGAAAATATTGCCGAGTGATATTTTCTTCTTCACGTATGTAAAGTTACTTGAAGAGTGTGAGAATTTTCTTCTCAAGTTAGATCTAGTAGCTAGAGCAATTTCACCATCAAAGTGTTTGACAAAATATGCAAGATGAAAACAAAGAAATAGAAATAGATGGAATAGCACATGTGAAAGGTGTTGATTTCTAATCATATTATTATCATACACATTTATAATACATTGGACAAATTTGAGTGGCTGTAGAAGCCAATTGGAGTTGCACATGTGTCAAGGTGAGAATTGACCTCAATCACCCCTAGGTGGACCAATGGAGCTCCAACTCAGTCGAAACAGTCACAAACCAAGGTGTGAACATTAGTGAGGTGTTCTAGGGAATTAAATACTCCAAGGCATGCATGGATGAGAAGATAGAGGTGAGTGGGAGGCTCAAGGTGGAAATAAATTCTCTTAGGAGAGCCAAAATGGACCAAATACACCACTAATGCCCCCTAGTCAATCCTAGATCACCTAAATCAAGTATGTAGCACCTAAATGCATTAAATGAGGGCACACATGTGTTAGTTTGACCAACTACAACACTGTTACATGTGTGAAAAGGCCTAGAAATAACCAGTTCACCTCCTAGACAACTTCCTTAAGTCTAAACTATAGGATATCATTGCAAATATTCAAATCAAGTTATCCTTAGGTTAAAAATATGTACTAAGGATATATTACTTCTCCTACACCCCCCTTAATCAAGAATTAGTACAATTGAATGATTTATTAAGGCCTTGGAAACTAAGGCACAAGTCACCTTTTACAAAAAAATTATATTGATCCATGTAACAGAGGTAAGGAGGAAAACCTCATGGGACAAAACCTTCCCTCAAAAAATGGATTATTACATAGAAGAAAGGCTACATACACTCCAAACTAAAAAATGTCTATAGGAATCCTCTTCTTGGGAAGAAATGGAATGTGCTCAACCAACTCATGAATAGCGGCATGCTAAATCCTTATACCATGTAAAACAACTCATGATATAATTATGCAACAACAGAAGACAATATTTGGTCCATTTTGGCTCTCCTAGGAGAGAAGAATTAATATGACATGACGGTTGTTGCATAAATATTTTCTTCTATTTTCCTATTTCTCTGCAGCGATATCAATGAGAAGTGTGTTGAATATGTTATGATTTACTAATGTTGCTGTAATAAACTGATGATGCATCCTAACCCACTTTTTTCATACTTCTATTAAAAGATGATTGAATTTATTTTATGAATGATAATGTTGCAATAACAATGTTGTGATGAATGAACGATGTGATTTGTTAGATCTGTAGTTGTGAAGATGAATCGTGAGGACTGCCTTAGTTCTGTAAATTTATATTTATGCTGTCGAAGTCATGGATTCCATATCTTTGCTTCCTACTGCTAGAAACTCAGTTTCAACATCTCTCTCTTGAACGTCTCGGGTGAGACTTCGTTCACTCTTTGGATGTCGCTAGGTAGGGTAAAAACTCTCTCGGCCAGTGCTCAGGGACATTACTTTGGTTGGGTGTCGACAGAGTGAGAACCCCTATTGATGAGGCTTTGTTGGTGGGATTTTTCCAACAACACTTATAGGAGAGCACATGGTTCTATTCCTACTTGAACCTGGAACCAAACGGGATGCCATGCCTAAAAGAGACTAAATTTACTTGAGAATAGGTGATCCCAAGCGAGTCATAATGATCTAGAAGCATCAAATTTGAATGAAGGTTGTAATCAGCTCCAAGAATGTACGCCATTGTGATGGTAAGGGCTTCTCCATATTCATATGAACTTGAAGGTAATCTACTAGTGATGGTGGAGGAATATATGGGAAAAATAGTGATGAGAGATATTCACTTGACATCCAAACCTCACCATATTTTGAACCAATACTCTCATGTGAAGAATACTCATCTTCTAGAGAAGGCTCGCTATGAACATCGAATAGCAATACATATTCCCCATTCGTAACAGAAGACATATAGGATAATGATGTAGAATGGATAGATCAATCTTCCGCAGTAGTGATGGAAGAAACTCATATTCTATCTTCATGAAACACAACTTCTTGACAAGGAGAGGAAGCCATAGAGGAAGAAACTTGAGTTGGATCATT
This sequence comes from Pseudotsuga menziesii, assembly GCA_001517045.1. Taxonomy (NCBI): domain Eukaryota; kingdom Viridiplantae; phylum Streptophyta; class Pinopsida; order Pinales; family Pinaceae; genus Pseudotsuga; species Pseudotsuga menziesii. Next base: position 486,656 of record LPNX010074943.1, on the reverse strand, counting down.
TGTTGAATCTTTGTCTACTTCTTCTTCTTCATTTCCAACAGCTTCTTGAGAAATGCATGAGGTTGAGATCATAGGATAAAGAACACATAAGGATTTTGCTATTTTATTACTCTCTATATAGCTCACATATTCTTATTGTATGGTAAGACCTTTATCTATATTTATACAAATATTGAATGGGTAATCGATAGAATCAAGGAGTTAGCGCATTGTAGGAGGTATAGCTAGACACATGGTTCCAAGGATATATCATTGTCATTAATCCAATCATACTTCTCTTGATCGGACTGTGGCTCTTTCACAACACAAATGGACACATCATAAAGACATTTTCTATTTATAAATGCACACATATTTGACTTCCACTTAGAATAGTTGAATGGAGAAAGGAGAGGAACATCTTCTAAATGCATGAAGTTGTTGTAGGAACCTGCAATAAAAAAATCTCAATTTTTCTGGAAATATGCCCTAAACAAGAACTCAACCTCACAATATTTTATGCAGATCCAACTAGCTCTGATACTGTGTGATAATTTTCTTGTCAATTTATATCTAGGAGCTAGAGAAATTTAACCATCCAAGTGTTTGAAAAAATATGAAAGAGGAAAACAAAAAGATAGAAATAGCTAGAATAGCACATGTGAAAGGTGTTGATTGCTGGTCATATTATTATAATACACATTTATAACACATTGTACAAATTTGAGTGGCTTTGGAATCCAATTGGAGTTCTACATGTGTCAAGCTGAGAATTGACCTCAATCCCCCCTAGGTGGAACAATGGAGCTCCAACTCATCCCAAAAAATCATGAACCAAGGTGTAAACATTGGTGAGTTTTGTTGGGGAATTAAAGACTCCAAAGAATGCATTGGTGAGAAGATAGAGGTGAGTGGGAGGATCAAGGTGGAAATAAATGCTCATAGGAGAGCCAAAATGGACCAAATACACCACTGGAGCCCCCTAGTAAAACCCATATCACCCAAATCAAGGATGTAGAACCACAATGCTTTAAAGGAGGGTGCACATGTGCTCGGTTGACCATCTATAGCATTGGTGCATGTGTGAAAAGGCCTGGAAATAACTAGTTCACCTCCTCTACAACTGCCCTAAGTCTAAATGATAATATATCATCGCAAATATTCAAATGGAGTTATCCTAAGGTAAAAAATATGCACTAAGGATGTATTACTGCTCTTGGAAATATTCATCTTTTCGATGGTAGTTTACCCTTTTTCTGTTCAGATTGACTAATTACGAAAAATGTATATGCTGGCGAGACATGACTGGAATAGTTCTCCCGTGCATTATTTTATACTTTTTCTGGCCCTAGGGACTAAATTGTACGAAAAAAAGGACCCTTTGAAGGATTCTTCCATTTTCTTTCAGACTCTCTAAACATGAACGATACCAAGTTAACTTTCAATGGACTCGTTGAATTAAGCACTAAGAGACCCTCTTTTGGGAATGAACCCCTCCTTTCTCAGGTTCATGAAACATATGAGAATGGACTTATCTTAGGATAAGCTACAACGAGTGTTTGTTACCCTCTTTGAACTCATAAAAAAAAAGAGGCACTCATCAATCGTGATGGGAAAATTAAGGGAAGGGATCTATCTCATTTTTCAAATAATGTAAGTTAGTAGTCACCTTTGAACATGGAACTTGTGTGCATTTCATTCAATCAATTAAGTTTTCAGCTTGCTTCCAAGTCGATCCTCTTTAATGAGTCATGTCACTCTTTTGGGTATTTCAAATAATGCATCTTCCACCGTTGCATCATGTCTCAGTATCCTCCTGGTGAATTCAGTGCTTCCAAGTATTCGGTCATGTCGCCTGATGTTCAAAGGAAAGTTATATTGAGAGTTTACCTTTGTAGTCAAAACAAACTTTGTATCAGTACCTTTCAGTTAGTCCTATGGTTACATCATACTCAAAATTATAAAACTTTGTTCTGATTTTCATGTTTTCGATGTGGGATTCATCATGGCCCTCCTTCAATGAGACTATTCATGCCGACTTCATCTCATCATCCAAGAATTAGTATTAGAAACAAATTAGTACTTTGAGATTTGTATGCATCAATGAAAGATTCTCTCACTCTCTACATAGGTTCACATCATTGACCTTTGATCGAAAGATTTAATTGAGTGTTCAATTCCAGATCATCTATTCAAACTTAGGGTATTTTACTAGGGTACCTTGGGAATCATTGAAATTAATGGTGATATCCCTCACACTTGTTAACGGTTCTCACCATTGAATGATAATGAAGTGGTTTATACCATGTTTGACATCAAAACATTGTAATCACATGGATAGAATCGTACTTTGTGGAAGATGAGATGAAGACCTTGGGTACCTATTAAGCACTCATTGCTTTCCCCATGTTCCGATGGAGTATTTTGTATGAGTCATAGCATGGATCCACATTTTTACGGTCATGGTTGTGCTCAAATTTGCATCCATTTGACATAAATATACATTTTCTGTCTGGTATCTATGTCAAATTTTGAGTCTATTTCACATGGATCTATGTTGTATTCTAGTAGCCATGATTATTAATATCTCTCATGGATATGCCTTGTATTTTTCTATAGCCATGATTAGGATTCATTTGGATATGAGTCAAATATTTTATGTATTGCAGAAGCCTAGTTGATGATGATCTCTGATCAAGTGATTTGCTTCCTTGAAGTGATAAATTTCTCTTACAAATATCTCACCTATTGTATCCATATAGCCTCATGCTTTGGGGGGAATTCTGTTACACATAATTCTCATCACCATCATGTATTGAGAACTCAAACACCATAAATTTCCTCAAATTCCTCAAGTGACGAGGTTTGACATTGGCCAAGATTCATAATTTCATATCTGAGTCCGCCACTACCTCCACCTTTTATGCAATAAGGGTTACCCTGTTCAGTAACACCTTTTGTCTCTTGAAAATGAGTAGTGCAAATTCCTCTACCCTTTGACCAATAAGTGGTTCCATCTTGGTAATTCTCTGTATCCATAGTAAAATAAAGGTTCTCGAGTTTTAAAGGGAAAAAAGAGAAGAGGTGGATCTCCCTTCCTAGACTTGATAAACCTCCCTAGTAGGATCTCCCTTCCACCTCATATACATTTTCCTAAACCATCCCTATACTCCTAAGGCCTATAAAACCTCACTCATCCTCCATGGGAAGGGGGAGAAAAGTTATGCTATTGCACCATCTTCAGGCCAAATCTAGGGTGAGCATAGAAGAGACAAGTTGGAGCTTTGAGGACAAGACTTGGCATGTAAAGAGGCATCGCAACAATAAGGAACAATGGTTGTAATATATATTATTTTATGATTAATTCAAAGATGGTTCCTTTCCCATAAAATGTAGTATGTTATGATCACTCATATTGTTGTTAGATTCCTTAGTCATTGATATAGAGTTGTAGATCATTTTCTGGTACTTTTGATCTTATTTGTTGTTTGATGTTTTTATTGCAGGTACATCTATGGAGATCTAACACCATAGAATACTTCTACGTCATACTACAGGATAGCTAAAGGACTCATTCCAAACATCCACCAATTCTAGAGAAAGTGTTTATCCTTGTTATCACTCATTTTTTCTAGATGTGAACCATTCATGCCTAGGGAAACAACTCTTGTCAGCAGGAGGTGAGAAATTCTAGCAAGAAATACAACTAATTTGTAGCCCCAACAATTCTGGACATTTGCAGGCACTCAAATACGTATCTGACCTCTCACTCATATAGTTTCTTTCTTGTGTTCATTAAGAGATGGAATAATAGTTATTCTCTTAACTACAACCCCAAGCATATTGGAAGCTGAAAGATTCGGATAGACAACTTTGGTTGACTATTCAACAAACAACTCCAAGCAAATTGATGGTCCCTCTAACATAAAAAAGAAATACTGTCAGGTGTCTAGTTCTAGATGAATTTAATATTTACAGCAAATTAAAAGTAACACTTTGGTTCTATATTAATAGATTCAAGACATGACATAACACAGTTTTTGCCATGGTTGTGGTGACATTTATCACAGACCCACTATATATTGGACATTTCAGATCATGCCAATTATCTATTAGACATGGTGCCAAATGATCTATAACTCTCCTTCAACATAGGCTCAACCATGCTCTAACAGGTAAATACATACAAAAATTTATCTACAGGTGTGGTCTTCATTACTCTTAAGCCGTAGACATGTAGATTAAAAAATTTCCTTTCTGAACAACTTCACCAATCAGAATTTCTTGGCATTTGAAGATAGCTTGTGGTTTTCTTCTCTTTCTCTTGTGAGCTCTGTACTTAGGTTTGTTACTGTAATTGTTTTGGAAAAAAAAAATCCTATCCATCATCCAAGGACATTGTTACGAAATGCCCACCCCACCCTCTCCTACGCTTTCTTTCTCTACTTTCTATAAGTAAATCTTCTATCTTTTTCAGTTACCAAAAAGAGAAAAAGACAATGGATCAATAATTCATATGCATTTGTTAACTCATGGATATCTAAAAGTGAAAATTAAAATCCTACAAATCCATTTTATATTGAAATCCTCCCATGGGAAGACTTCTTTAGGAGTAATGTAACTTCCCATAGAGTTTTCACTTGAATGACCATACCCAACCTTAACAGTAAAAATCTATCCTATTTGAACTACTGATACTAAAACTAATGTTTACATCTTCATTTTCACAAGTAATCAACTTTGCACTTGGAGATGGATTTTGGTTTTCTTCCCTTTTTCTTGTGAGCTCTGTGCTCAGGTTTGATACTGCCATTACTTTGGAACAAACAAACCTTTTTCAATCATCCAATGGAATTTGTTATCAAATCCCCATTCCACCTTCCCCTGCACTTTCTTTCTCTACTTGTTATACACAATTTTTCTATCTTTTTCTCTAGTTAATAAATCAAAGCATACCAAAACTACATGAATTCTATGTAGTTGTGAGGAAAATATTCATTTTTTATATATTCACAAAAATAGGATAAAAAACTAGGAAATAGGATCTGCATTCTATATTTACTTTCAAGCTTCGATTTCCACAAGAATGATGGGCCAAAAAATAAAATTTTGGGTTGCAATTATAACTAGTATTCATACATTTTCCTTCTTGAGCTTCCTCACATGTTTGAGTTCCAGGGATCTGAAACCAAAAAGACATAGAATGAAACATTATACAAGCCACAACATTCTCTAAGTTTGTTTGATGTACCAATATAACATGAACTTGAGATGAACACTGTTTACCTTAGAAGTCCCTTCGAGTTGATTATTGCAGTCTCACCAGGGAATACCTAGAAAAATTGAAAACGTCATGTAAGTATAGTGCTAAGTGCATTTATTCTCCTGGTCTTATCTAGGATTACCATGGAATTAGGAAATATTACGGTGACTATAATCAGAAAGGAATTCCTATAAAAGTTGGATGAATCGAATCATGCTATAGAAGGAGAGTTCTTGCTTTGAAGGTTTAAATAAACTCACTTGCAGGAGTAAAAAGCCAAATGTAGGAGAAAATATGTAGACCCTATACTACAAAAAATGGTTTTTTGGAAAGGATGTAACTACCATGGGCACAGGGATTTCATCCTTTTTATGCTTTTTTTGGGGCCACATGAAAAAACTCGTGGTGAGCTGCAAACAAAATAAGCCTTCAACAATGAATGCTCGATCAAAGTTGCAGTGTTTATAACTGCACACCGTACATAAAAATACATTGATAATTATGATTCAAGGGTTCCATTACTATTCTATGAATATAACCCATGACTATTCAAACTTGAAGCCTTAAAATTAACAGACATACTTATTACTCATATTAAAACAAAAGGACTTACAACTAGTCAATGCACTCATGGCAAGAATATGAATGTATGCATTTGATGTCAAAGAGGAAATGTCTAGATATAAACCCAGCCAATGGATTTTGACATAGAAGTATCGATGGAAATAGTTTTGATTATGACTTGAGGAAAACATCTAGCTCCACCAACAGGGATTCCAAAGCATGTTCTGTGACATACATTAGACATGTCACTCAGACCACCACTCAAACTTTGGAATCCTGAGCTTGGGAATGAGATGTTAATGACCAACTGCTCCACTTTCTCCCATAGATTTAAATGTCTGATGAGATCCCCCACCCACTATGTCTCCATTGGATATCAATGTGATGCATAAGGAAAATGAGTTTTTCTACTAGGATCATAGGGAAGGGGATGGCTGAATGAAACCAATATAATTAACCCAATATAAATCAATATAAAACCAAATTCTTATACCTGTAACATTTTAACCGGCATGCAAATTTGAACAATGAAGATGAACTATTTCATGCAAAAAACAAGCATACAAGGAAAAAATTCTGACCATACCCTTGAAAACTTGAGAAGAGATGTACACCTATTTGTCCATTGGTGAATAAATAACTATTTCTAAGTTCATGCATAGGTAAGGACTCAAACTACGTGATTAGGAAATTGGACTAATCAATCCAAGATGAGTACTTTCATATGAATGTGTTGTTGCCCACCATGCAAGTATTGGCATACTTTCAAGAATACCATTAGTGCGATCACTTGGATATTATCAATGGTGGCTGCAAACACTATTAAGGGGTTCACTCTTGTGTCATGTATTTTTCCATATTTTCATCACCTGTCAACATATATTTCATCCATCTTCTTCATATTATTATCCATTTTTCATTATATTTTCCATCCATTTATTGTGATTTCTCGTAAAATACCATGTTACTTCCATTGATGCTTTATTGGTTAACCATGATTATATTCCTTTATTTTTAATGACTTGAAGACTAGTATGCATATTTTTACTGACAATGGTTTATGGAGTTATTTTTATATTAACAGGAGCAACACTCATGGTTGAAGCCTCCAACTCATGATCAAATAGAGTTAACAAAAAAACGCATGCCAAATCAAAACACCTTGATTCGGGTCTCAATGTTTGGTCCTCTGGGAAAGAATCTCAAAACTCTAGGACATGGGTTTTGTGCATAACAACCTCATTTACTAGAATCTCAAGGAAATCGCTAAACAAATGTACACTGTGAGATATACAGGTGGTATTCGAGAGGGTATTTTTCATATTTGTAGTTATGGTTTGTTTTCCAAACTATTGAAACAAATCAAGTTGGGGATTCGGTTTCCCATTCTTCTGAGATAATTTTATGTATAAATATGTAATCAATATCATGAGAAAGGGAGGATGACAAAAAGTAATGTTATGTTGTAAAATTTGAACCAGACTCTATTGTAACAATTCCATTCTCATATTACATGCTGGCAGTTTCTTAATTCTTGAGTTGTAGACCTTCATTGTGGAGATCCAGATCCGATCAATGGAGGAAGGGCCCTCTTCCCTGAGAAGATGCGGGTAGCATTGATTGTAAGTGTGTTATTTTTTATATTTGATTATTATTGAGTTCATGTTTTCATTCATTAGATCTATCATAGTTGTATGATTTCATTCATTAGATTTGTCATAGTTGTTTTTCTGTTCATTCATTTGATAGATTGTTGGCGAACTTAGAACTTTTTCTAAATTTATGCAATTAGATCTTGCTTCATAAGAATAGATTTTGTTTGAAATGTGTTAGACTTACAATTTGGTTTCATGAATTCATTTTTGGTTTAATTTATTTTCAAGAAGGTGTGATCTAGTTTACAAAGAGTTTTGATTTCATACCAATAGATCAACAGTGTTAGGTAGAAGTTGTGCTTGCATAGATCTTGCACAATAGCTTTGAAATAAAAGACTACCTTGGGTTGATAATTTATCTTCTGGAAGTTCAATTGTTTATTTTATTAAACATTTAATCTTACCAACATTTTGGTGTCGTTGTCGGGGATGTTATCAATGGTGAAAAAGTACATCTAACATTGTTTTGTAGATGCATTATTAAAATAGGGCATGTAGGTTGCATGATTAATTTTTAGTTCATTGAATTTTCTTTGAGTGTGTTTTTTTCTTCTTTCTTTTTATTTAGTTTTATTTCATTTTCAAATTTTGGAGCATAAATCTTATCATTACCCTTAGTGGTATTGTAAGCACCACCCATTATACTAACAATTTGATAGGAACATTTGAAGGAGGAGCCTCAAAATAGCACATGAAGAATCTATGAAGAGATGGAAGGTAAGAAAGATGGAGAATTTGTTACCTTCAAATTTCCCATCAGAGATTCAGGAAGAGTGGTACCAATGAAAATCATTGCCCCACATGTTCTACCAAATTTCACGGTTTGGAAAATGAAGAACCTGATGTATTTTTATTTCAATTCAAAGTACTTTGTAGAGGATATGGTCATTTTTCTAATGATCAAAAGTTGAATGTTTTTCCCCTTACTCTAAAAGGAACAACCCTTCGATGGTACATGAGCCTCGGTGGGAATTGTATACAAACTTGGGAAGGCATGAAACATGTATTCTTGAAAAGGTACCAAGATTATTGCATGGTCAATGAACAAATATTTGAAATGACACAAGGAGAAGAAGAGAGTCTGGAGGAATACATGGAATGCTTTCAATATAACCTTCAATTATCAAAACAAAGGCAACCGGGGAAGGATACCTTGAAAACACTTCTACTCAAGGGAATCCAAGCTAAATATTTAGAAGTATTAAATATGTTGGGAATAGGTAACGCATTTAAGTTAGTATCTAATGATATTTATGAGTTATGTAGAAGGTATTCAAGAGGAAATTTCAATACTGGTAATAATTCTAGTGATCCTTCTTTTCAATATTTGAAATATGCTACAAGAACAAGAGTTATAGGGGCTGAAACCATAAATTTATTTGAAATTTCTAAAGCTGAATCACAATTGGGTGTTTTGCAGGATAAGAAAAAGGAGGAGGAAATAACAGAACCAAGGGATTTCCCTTTGGATAGTCTTGAAAGTTGTGGTATATGTAACTTGAACCATTCCATGGATTATTACCCCTCCTTACCCCGGATGAAAGCAACATATAAAAGATATATGGGAGTTGCAGCCAACTCATTGCAATAGTCATGGAAACCATGGCCTACATGTATGCTTCAAAACTCTATCCCTTCATTTCCATACTCTCATACTCAATCATTGAATACTCTTCCACCATGACAGCTGTTGCAGCTCCAATTTAACTCTTATCTACCTTATCCACAAGGGTGGAATAACCTATCTTATGATCACATGGCCACTCTCCCTCATGCTGCAACACAACTTGGTCCTTCGATATCAACCTCACAAACCAATCCTCTACATCAAGCACATCTATCTTCTCATCAAACTCCTTGGCATCCAACTCAATTTTATTTCCAATACACCCTCCACCCTAACCATAATAAAGCAATACAGTATGCTTATAGTGCTCAACTACAAAATTTTCCTACATTTCCATCTTGTTCTACCTCACCTACACCGCTGCAAAAAGGCTGTGTGTTGTTGCAACAAACCCATATGAGGCCTGAACATGTTTTAAATCCAATACTTGGAAGTGAAGTTTCTTATGATCGTTAGAAAGTTAACAAGATAAACAAATTTAATGAAGAAAGGATATTGGAACCAAAAGCATCCTTCACAACATTAGATCTCACTCTCTTATGCATTCATGAAGATCAGTTTAATAAGGATCTTCATGGTGTAACAACCATGAGAAATCAAGGGAATAAAGACTATATTGAAGTTTAGTTTCAATATGTCATTGGTATGCAACATCATTCCATACTTCAACAATTCTTGGCACCATCATTTGAATGGAAGTTGATCTCTCATATCCTAACATTCATCAGGTTATATTTTTCTGTTGGGAGTATGAGCATACTTGAGTCACTTCTTCGAAAGTGACTCCACTGGAAATATGCATACACTTGAACAATTTTTATATTTCCAAGTATAATAGGGTAGGATAGAGTAAAAAAATAAAACCATGCATGAAACCATGAACCTGGGTGTCTAATCCATGAGAATCAACTTCAAAATCTGTATTTAAAACACTTTCGGTCGAGCTAAATTTTTTTTTATCTAAACTATTATTTCGGTTGAATGTTACAACTAATGGGGAACCACGTTATGTGGGATTTATTAGGCTCACCGAAAAAATAATTTCTGGTAGATGATTTTTTGTTCGAAGAGTTTTTCATCCAAAATATTGTTAGGCCGAAAGATATTTTTTCCCAAATATTTGTTCAGTGGAACAATATTTCAGCCGAAAAAAGTTATATATATTTTAATTGATGCAACTGTTTACAGTTTTGTCGTTTATGATTTTTTAGCGTGTCTGGTTTGCAATTTTCATTGTGTCTAGTATGTGATTTTCACCTGGTCTATGGGACTTGTCTGTCTACATGGGAGGCATGTCTGGTACTTCACGGCTTCACCTCTTTGCTTCTGGTGCTTCGCGGTTTTGCCTCTCTGCTTCTGGTGCTTCGCCTCTCCGCTTGTGGTGCTTCGCAGCTTCATTTCTAGTGCTTCGCGGATTTTCCTGTGTGTTAGGGATTTGACAATTTTTCCAGTTTATTTGGTGCTTCCACTACTTCTCTTTTCTGCATGTTCTTTGGGTTTCTCATGTCGCCTTTCTGCGTGTGCTTCAGGCCTCACCTATTTCCTGTGTTCTTTGGGGCTCGCCTATCTATGTGTGCACTCTGGGCCTTGCTTGTGTGCGTGGGAGGCTTGTCTGGTGCTTCATGGCTTCGCGGTTTGTCTGTGGGTGATGAGGAGGAGCGGCTTTGTAGTATTCCTATGGGAGAGGAGGAGGAGTGGCTTCGCAATCTTTCTTTTCAGTCCTTTGACTGGGTATATTTTCCATAATGACTTATAAGTTATCAATTTCTTATGCCCATGGGTTGGTGACACTAATTACTATGTTTTTTATCAATGAAATGATTTGCATCATTACAGTGACACTCATATCATCCTACCTCAATGTACTTTTAGGTCTATGGGTGAGGAGGAGAAGCAGCTTCACGGTCTGTCTTTTACGTCCGTTTGTGGGAATGGGAGGCCTGTCTAGTGCTTCGTGGCTCCACAGTCTGTCTGTTAGGTCCAGTATGTAACATGTGGTTTTATTTAGGTCAAATAAAAGTGACAGTATGTTTTATGGTTCTAAATTAGTTTCTGGGATTAGATTTTTAACAGGGTATCAATTTGATATAAGTGATCGTAATTCAAACTGTTTAGAACCCTAGCCTATGATTGCTTATATTGGATATTTACATGTTGAAGTGTTTGCATGTGCCACACTTGCTAGCTCTCATATAAAACATAAATTATTAATAGATAATAGCCAAATGATCAATAATTAATTGCCACAGTTATAAAGGATGCGATTTAAGGTATATCTAGGAGTTTTTTTTTTTCTGGAAAAAAAAGCATAACTTTATATCATCATATTGAGAACAAAATTACATTTAGAATATACACAGTCTGTGTATTTTAAGTAAAATATAAAACATAATGTATGGATATATGCTAAATATATATGCCGTTGTAGAGTCCCTCGACCAAATGTCTTCAGAAAAAAAAACCATATACCATCATCACAGTCTATATTGTTGTACCATGCGCAAAAAAAACAGAGTCAAAACTGTTGTATCTGTTCAACCTAGTGTCGAAAGCTAAGTCATATAAGGTGATTCACCACCTCCAAAAAAAATAATATAAGAAATGGATCAAATAATATATCCCGCAATATAGCCAGTGTCCACATAGTTTTGATTGAGGTGAACAAAGTAAAGCATAAAATCATAAACCAACCCCCTCCATGTAAGGTCAGTGATAGTAATCATGTACGAGTCCATCTAGAGGTTTTGATCTTCTCTAGTATTCCCAATCCTGAAGTACCGAAATACCATCCCAATCGCAAGCCCTCCCAAGAACATTTTGACACTTTCTCCAAACTTCTTTGATATACGGACATTTGACAAAGATATGTAACACATTTTCTTCCTCATCCTGACAGAGTGCACACCATCGAGGGCCTTGGAAGCACCTTTTTTGAAGAATATCCCACATAGGAACCTCATCAATTTGACTCATCAATCTTGGCCCCATTAATTTGACTCATCAATCTTGGCCTCATCAATTTGACTCATCAATTTGACTCATGGCAATCTTTGCCTCATCAATTTGACTCATCAATATTTGCCTCATCAATTTGACTCACAATATGTGATATAATTATACTCACTTTATCTATGTTTGAATCCAAACATTTAACTAAAATTACACCTAGAATTACGTTAATTGTTGAACTACAATTTGACATTTGGGGTAGCTTCCATAACTTTCAAATGGGCTAGTAGTCTAATCGAAAACTAATTTAATTGCAAGATGTTCTCTAGAAAAAATATTGTTAAGGGCTCTTTACGATGGACATTAGTCAATATATAGGCTACATATGTTTTGAATTTAAAATAAATATTCTTGCCATATGTTCTCCATTGTTTTTCAATACACTAACAATTGAACTTCCTGTTATTTTAATTAATAGATAAAACATAAGGATAGGAACATATATTTATGATATCTCTAGACAAATTTTAAGACATATATTAACAAAAGTATTTGCATTGCTTACATAACTTCAAATACTTCAATCTTAACTTTAATAAAACCAACAAGAAGACTAAACTATGAACATACCATAATGTTATGTTTTGAGTTACCACTAATTAATTGTAAGTACATATACTAGATCAAAATGGAGAATGCCTCTTTTATCAGTAACCACCCGATCATTAGAGAATATTTAATATAAATTAAATATTCTTAGAAAAATAAAAAAGTTAAATGGAATTGCACGAGTCCATGATATCAGTGCCAAGCCAAACATTAAGAATTTCATTAGAACCTACACAAAAAGAGCTTGAATCTGTTACCCCCCTAGGTTGTTAAAAATTCCCACTATATATTCCTTTGCATCTAGTGTGCTTTAGTTTGAAAATGAGACATATTTCCATGAAGTTTCTTCGAGGTAGATTATTTGGTTTGTCAAGTGTAGTTTCCTACCATGACAACTATGAATAATGATATCATGATATTGTGCATATGCTTGGTTCAATATTCTAATATCTTCTCTTTTTCTATTGTTCATTTGTATGTTCAATCATTTTATGTTGGTTTTTCATGTTACATATTATTTTTTTCCAAAAAAGGTGTGCCTTGGAGCACCAACCCATGGGAATAAAACCCTGCATGGTAAAGACTTCATCACACCAAAGGGGCAGTCAGCAAAGCCACTAAGCCGAGTACGTTTAAGAGTAAAACGAAAGGTGTTGTCCATGTTCATTCCAAGGGGTAAAAATATCTAAAACATTATATCCATATAATAAATCCCACTTTGGTCTATACAATCAAAATTTTTGACTCCTTGATCTAGCCTTAGCCTTGTAGAAACACTGAAGTAGCTCTAGTGCATAACACACTCCATATGAATCAAAGTAAATCAACAAAAAAGCTCTAAATTATTTCTTTCTTCCTCACCAACATTTCCACAGGATTAATAATGATGTGGATTGATAGTATTATGTTTTATACACAATAAATATATTCAATTGTTTTTTTACTGTCCTCAAAAAATTCCTATGGGCTAAACTACATTAGTTCATTGATGCTTATTTTGATGTTTATAGGACATATATAGTAGAGATGGTTCGAGACAAGGTGGTCATTCAGTATTCGATTCAAATATGTATAGAGACATTTGAGACAAGGATTCCTAATACCACACCTACATATACTGAAAGACCTTCAAATGTTCGCTCTCGAATATGGTATTAATCATCCAGATATTTTAGCGTATTATATCGAGACACATTAGGTTTGTTTTTGAAATTTATGCACATGAAAAAATTTATGAGTATGCGTGAATATTTATATTTTTTTCAAGTCTTGTTCATTTATTTGACTAAGTTTCATTATCATTTTTCTTTGTAGAGACATGACGTAATAGATTGTCTCATGAGAGTGGCCAAGATTCTGTGTCTGGTCGATTGTTGGATTCATCATCTCATGACCATTTTCCCTCTTCTGGTCGTTATTTTAGAGAATGACTAATGGACCATCAACATTTTATTGGTAGTACATTACATATATATATAATCTATTTAAATAAATTACTAATTTGCTTATGTATATATTGCTTGTGTATTTATGTACTAAATTATACATGATTACATGTGTAAATGTAGAGGATCATGGATATGTTGTGTAGTGCTCTACTTGCTGGGCAGAGCACTAAGTCCTAAACTTTAACAGCAAAATGACATTTACTCTTATTTTGATTTTTTTCAGAATTCATTTATTTGTACAATAACGAGAGGGTTCACCAAAAAATACCTGAACCTTAGTGAGCTGAAGATAGTCCTTGAATCCTGCTCCTGTAGCCTTGCCTCATCCTCGTCTGAGCCTCTCTGAGCCTTGATGCCAATTCAGATGATCCACCCTACCGACCAGCGTCGAACCTGTTGGCCCTAGGAAACCGACGGGTTTCCTAGCTCCCGAGCCCATGTGCCGATAAACCCGATAGAAACTTCCTTGTTTTCTGAGTGTAATTTCCTCTCCTAGAGTTAACCCCCTCCTCTAGTTTTCTTCCCTTCCTGTTCCATCACCTTCCTTACTCTCTTCTTCTATAAAAATTCTCTTTCCCAATATGCTCTGCAAAAATTCCCCTCTTCAACCATTCCATCCCCCTCCATATACCTCCTTCCCTTCCTTTCTTCCGCCGCCTCTCTTCTTCCACCGCCTCCTTCATATTTAAAATAATAAGTTTTATTCCGTTCTTTCTTGGGCAGTTCAACTAGTTCAGGTTTTTATTAAGACATTCCTTGTACGCAATTAATTTTTCTTGAATTGTACAATTTTTCACCCGGGATGAGATGGTGGGAAATTACTAGATGTTTATCATATTGAATTGAACGTGTAAATTTAAAACATAACCAGCTGTCATACAATTACACAATTATTGTTTGTTTAAGGTTTTATGCTAAATGGTAAAATAATGGTAATAATAGTATTGTAAATTATTATATGTTATTAATAAAATAATAAGTACTTAATAATAAAAATATTGATAATAGATAATGACAACAAAATAAAATAAAAATCATTATTATTAATCAATAATAACTAATTGCGGTATTATTATTAATTGATTGAAATGATAACATCGACATGTTTATGTTTGTTAAGTCCCCCTGCACATCGATTTTTAATAAATAAGGTACATTTACAGGTTTAAATAAATCACAATTACTTAGTTAACCCATCCAACTATTTAATGTTTTTCAATTAATATTTCATACTAGCGTGCATGTGTGAGGTGTGCATACATGGCCAGTACATGCACATGCTGCAAATGTACTATAGCAAAAACACCTAAATTCTAGCTGATAAAAATAATATTTCACGTAACAAGACCAATATACAGATATAATATGATTTCTTTTGACATTCAGAGTTATTTAACAGTTATGTTCTTATTAATCAGTTAATTAAGATTGGTACCTACCATCACTAATTTGGTATCATAAATGTCCAACAATCAACAATAATAAATAATATGTCAAACCATCCTAACCTATGTCTGCATCCTCCCTGTCCTTCCTCTGCTATTACAAAGTGGATGCCTGCTGTACTGACCTTCCCACATAGAACCTGGGAGCGGTAGCATCGGCTAACTAGCGGACCTAGCCTCTCCTAGCAGGCATCCGACCATCGTCATCACAACAACTTGGGGAGCGTGTCTCAGCACTGCCCTCCCACGACCTCGGGTATCAAAGTGACATAGGGTGGGAAATGCATACATCCCTCTCAACATATTGGGTATATACTCATCAAACCATACTGCGTTGCTATCGAGTTTATTGGTATGTGTCATCGTACCATCACTTGGCAGTTAAGGCTCTTCTTCAATATATGTATTGAGTCATACTTTGCATCACACACTTGGTGATCACATAGCCCCTGTACCCTGTAGGTTAGCACTATGCAAACATGCATTCATAACAATATTAATTCAATAACTGATCCATATTATCAACATTATTTCCTTTCATCACATAAAATCACAAAATAATTCGCATCCTGGATGGGTTCCCATGTACCACATCATACATATCACATCATACCAAGGATTACAATCAACTATATGTTTTTCCTATTAAATAAATGAATCTGATGACGACTACTACATGATAATCGCATAAGCACAATAATTATGTATAAATGATAATCATCATGACATCATAATCAAAGCATCTACATAGGCATGTTAATCATCGTAACATCATGATCAAAGCATAATATAAGCATGATAACATCATAATATCATAATTAGAGCATAATCCTAATAACATCATAACATCAGTAAATAATCACATATAACATGCCAAAATATAGTTTATGAAGTATACTTGAGTCCACAGATAATAATTAAATACAATGTAATAAGTTTGAGTGATAAATAAGCCGGAGTCAAAATATGGGGCACTACATACACCCACCCTTCAGGAAACTTCGTCCTGAAATTATGGTCAAAATAGTGAGAGAAAATCTTGACACATAGTCTCTGTGTCCTCCCAGGTAGCATATCCTGGGCTATACTTGTCCCACTGGACCTTAACTTGGTCCATGTGTTGACTATGGAGCTGTCGAACCCTATGATCCAGTATAAATAATGGTTCGGCCGTGAAGGTTCCCTCGTCTGAGACCTGGAAGTCCTTCCAATGAATCTTGTGAGACTCGTCGGCTATGTAATGTTGCAATACTGAAACATGAAATACATTATGAGTCCTATACAAGTGGGGTGGCAGTGCACGATGAAAAGCTACCGGTTCAATTCTTTCAAGAATCTCGAATGGCCCTATAAAACGAGGTGACAACTTGATCCCCTTTCCAAACCAAATGGTACTTTTATTTAGTTGGATGCATATAAATACGTGATCCCCTATCTCATTACTTCTATCAGTTCTGTGTGCATCATCATAACTCTTTTGTCTATCCTGTGCTTCTTTAAGCTGCTTCCTGATCTGTACCACTCTCTCTTCCATCTCTTGAAGCAACTCAGGCCTGACTAAAACACGATCCTCCAACCTGTCCCAACTGAGTGGAGTCCTGCAAGGTCTCCCATACAATGCCTGGTGTGGAGGCATACCAATGGAGCTATCATGACTATTGTTATATGTAAACTCTACTAGAGGAAGATATTTCTCCCATTGTGTCTACTGATCCATAACATACATCCTAAGCATGTCCTCCATCACCTGATTCACCCTCTCTATCTGCCCATCTATCTTGGGATGATAAGCTGAGCTTAAGTTCAGCTAGGTCCCTAATGCTGACTGCATGCTTGTCCAAAATATGGAGGTAAAATTAGGGTCTCGGTCAGAAATTATCCTCTTTGGAACTCCATGAAGGTGTACAATTTCATTTATGAATACCCTTGCTACATCCGTCAGATCATAAGTGTCTCTCACTGGAATGAAGTGGTCACTTTTGGTCAGTTTGTCAACCACCACAAGTATAGCATTATGTCTCGAGGATGTGAGGGGAAATACCACAACGAAGTCCATGGAAATGACTTCCCATTTACTCTCAGGAATATCATGAGGTTGTAAGAGACTGGCTGGGTGTCGATGATCTGCCTTGACTTGCTGACATTCTAGGAATTTCGACACAAAATCCACTACATCGCTCTTCATACCGGCCCAGAAGAAGAGCTTCTTCATGTCTGCATACATCTTCCTCACTCCAGGGTGCACACAATAATGTGCCCTATGGGCCTCTCTAAGGACTGATCCCCTGAGATCACCTTCTTTAGGGATATACATCCTCCCTTGGTACTGCAGCAACCCATCTTCCTCAATATGGTACCCATAATACTTCGACTCACACTTCTTCCCACTCTGAATATTTACCTTTATATACCAACCATCTCCCAAGAGTTGTTCGAGCACTTTCTCCTTCAAATCCACTCTCAAGGGGATTAAGGAGAAAATTCTCGGCCTTCAGCTTAGAGCGTCTACCACCACATTCTCTTTTCCTTTGATATATGAGATACCAAATCCATACTCACTCATGAACTCACTCCATCGTCATTGCCTAGCATTTAGGTCCCTTTGTGTAAAAATATACTGCAAACTCTGATGATCTGTTTTAAGTGTGAAAATTCTGCCAACTAGGTAGTGTCTCCATAATTTTAGTGCCAGCATTACTGCTGCCAATTCCAGATCATGTGTGGCATATTTCTCCTCATGAGGCTTCAACTTACGAGATGCATAAGCTATTACCCCACCTTCCTGCATTAGAACTGCTCCTAACCCTTGCTTCGAGGCATCAGTAGATACCATGAAGTCTTTATCCATGTCTGGTACCCATAAGATTGGTGCACTCATCAGCAATCTCTTTAATTCAGAAAAAGTGGCATCACATTCATTGGTCCACTCATATCGGATTCCCTTTCGCTGCAAGGTGGTGATGGGTTTTGCAATCTTGGAGAATCCTTCCACAAATCTTCGGTAATACCCTGCTAATCCCATGAAGCTATGCACGTCATGCACATTCTTTGGGATTGGCCAATCCTCAATGTCCTTCACCTTCTCTAGGTCCACTGAGATCCCTTCTCCTGAGATGATATGCCCTAAGTAGTGAATCTCCTTTTGGAAGAAAGAACACTTTGATAAT
Source organism: Pseudotsuga menziesii (assembly GCA_001517045.1). Classification (NCBI taxonomy): domain Eukaryota; kingdom Viridiplantae; phylum Streptophyta; class Pinopsida; order Pinales; family Pinaceae; genus Pseudotsuga; species Pseudotsuga menziesii. The sequence goes on along the minus strand of LPNX010074943.1, from coordinate 467,950 downwards.
TTACCAAATAGTTTATGTTCCCTTAAGCAAGTTAAGACTAACCGCAAGTGCTCCTCATGCTCCTTTTCAATCTTAGAATATATAAGAATGTCATCTAAGAATACCTGAACAAAGTGGTCCAAGTAATTCTGAAAGACACTATTCATGACGCTCATCAATACTGCTGGAGAATTGGTCAAACCAAATGGTACTACTACGAACTCATAATGCCCAAATCGAGTTTGAAAAGCAGTCTTAGAAATGTCATTTTCTTTAATCCTAAGCTAGTGATACCTCGACCGCAAATCAATCTTACAGAAGAATGATGCGCCTTTCATCTGATCAAATAGGTCATCAATTCTTGGTATAGGGTACCTATTCTTCACTGTGGCTTTGTTCAAATCCCTATAATCTATGCAGAGTCGCAAAGATCCATCCTTCTTCTTAACAAAGATCACTAGTGCTCCCCATGGTGAGATACTAGGTCTAATTAGTCCCAAGTCTAGCAACTCTTTTAACTGGATCTGTAACTTTCAAAGATCAGGGGTTGTCATTCTACAAGGAGTCTTTGAGATCGGCTCCGCACCGGGTTTCAGTTCAATCGTGAAATCAAGCTCTCGTTCTGGAGGTAGTTGTGGAAGTTCTTCTGGAAAGACATCCTTGAACTCAGATAATACTGGGTAAGAATTCAAGGAAGGTCCTTTACTATCGCTCACCGTCTCAACTACAAACAACTGACATCCTTGTATTAAAAACCTTTTAGCTTTCACCGTGGAGATGAAACGGAGGGATATTTTCCTCTTTCGACCCTGGATTTGAATTAGTCGACCCTCATCATCAAGGAAAAAGGCTTTCTTTGCATAGAAATCCATGAAAGCTCTATGGTCTTCTAACCAATCCATGCCGATAATGAGGTCATAGGTGCCCAAATTGGTGACATAAGTGTCCATCTTAGTGGTGCATACTCCTAAGTCAACTTGACACCCCCTTACCTTCATACCTACTGCTTGTTTAACCCCTGAAGCCATCTCGACCGATTCAAAATCATCATGCTCGCAGGCTTCCAACCCACATTTATCTATTGCATATGGTGAAATAAAACTATCTATTGCACCAGGATCAAATAAAATTTTAAGTTTGACATTGTTTACTTTACCAGTGGATTCTACGATGGTGGACTGATGTTCTTCCTGATAGTTGTGAACAGCTGCATGAATCCGATGAGTGTTATCAGAATTGCCCATGGATGCTTTTCGTTCCTTCTACTTGCTGCTGGTATGCCCCTTAGGAAAATCCCGCTGAACATGAGGACCTCCACATCCCCAACAAGAGACATTAGGTGGTGCTTGCATGTTGCTGGGAGGAGTCCTCTGGGATGTGTTCCTTCCCCAAGCTCCTCTAAAACCTCTCGATCCTCTATAGGAATTTCCCTGTGTTCATCCTCGGTTCCCATGGTTTGTTGACGAATCCTGTGATACTGAGTTAACTAAAGTGTTACCTCTCGGGGTGAAACTGTTACCATAAGGAGGAGGTCTGGATTGTCCTCCTCTGAAGTATGGTCGTGGGGCCTTCCCTGTAACATACTGATTGGATCCTATCAACTTTATTCCTCTCTTTGCATCCGACATATCCTTAGCATAGAGATCATACTCGACTGCCATGGCAACTGAATATGGCTTCCACATACATACTGCGGCCCTGATCTTGTAGTTGATTTCATACACAAATTGCTCCACTTGTCAATCATCCGAGTCCAAGTATGGAACATACTTTACCAGTTCCATGAATCTAGCTTCATACTCTTCCACTATCATGTTTCCCTGTACCAAATCATGAAAGGAACCCGCCTGTTGTTCCCTATAATAATATGAAAGATACTTCATGTTGAACCTCTCCTCGAATAACTCCCATGAAACAGACAAAGGAGTAAGATGCAATTGTTTCTCCAGGTCTGACCACCAATTTAGGGCATCTCCCTTTCTCTGGAAGATGGCCATTCTAGCCTTGGAACTTGAGGTATACTCATTTAGTGTGAAGCACTTCTTCATACCCTCGAGCCACGCTTCGGCATTCTTACTCGGTCGTCCTCCTAAGAACTCAGGAATTTTGATCTTCTACAGCTCTCTAGAAATATCCTGAAGCGGTTCTTGCCTTGGGCCCTATGCCCTCTCAGAGTTTTCTCAGCTCAGCTGTGTGGTTTATACCTCTACGATCCTCTCCGACTGTCTATTTAGTGTGGCCATGATGGTTTCCAAGGATCTCAGTATCACCCCCATCTCAGGACTGGAGGTTTTCATTGGAGGCGTCAGTGGTGGGATCTGTGGTGGCGGTGAGGGTGGTTGACCTCGACCTCGCCCTCGACCTTGACCTTGACCTCTGTGTGTTTGAACCATGATAATTCCTGCCATATTCAATAACATTATTCCATTATTATCTCAATCTAATATTTGCAGAGATAAAATTTAGTTATGCAATGCTTATATTTATGCATAGAGACAAATTGTCAATATTTGCGTAAAACTTGCATAGTCACTTTCATTAAACGATTTCGTCTTGGGTTTTAATTTGTGCCTTAACGTTCATCTCATAATGCTAGTCTCAAAAGTGTCTTGTTTTTCTTATTTCACATCCATCTCGCCTCTTCGACTATCAGTCAAAGTCTCGGCAGTGCCTGAAGTTTAATACTTGAATTTCCAATAACGTACACTAACTAACGTTACTATATCTAAATTTTAATGTTATCTATATTGTTAGGTTTACAATTACCCAACATTTAACATTTAAATGTTATTTCTAAACAATTAATATTAGATTAAAGCAAAATAACATTAAATACTACATTTAATTACCCTAACATCTATTTCAATGAGAACCTTTATCTTAACTTAATTGAACATAGCATCTAATTTAAAAATCAAATATGGAAAACTTGCTTTGCAACAAATAAAACATACATCTCTTTATTGTTCAGTGATGTGAAACCAAAACTAATGAGAGAAAACAATGATGAGAAGTGATTTGGTTACAAGTCCAATGCACAAAAATATTGAAAATGACTGGTAATACAATATTCCAACAACAACACAATCACAACAACAAAAGACTGTAACATTGACATTAATCAACCCCTATTACAAAATGAACGCAGTGCTGAAAATATAACCCACTCTCACTCACACATTTCTCATGAGTAAATTTCAAGTAGGTCTAAACACAAATCTATTTTGCTAAAAACAATGCCCTGCTCCCTTCAATAATGAGAAAGGGAACCATGTTCAAAAGTCACAAGAATGTAATGTATTTTCCTTACCTTCCTATCTTTTATTTCTCTAGTTTTATAACATCATGTTTTTAGATTTTCTAGGCAACTATGATATTCTTTGGAGATTACATTTGTGTTCAACTAAAGAAGAGAGTTTTATTATTTTTATTATTATTATTTTTTTCTTTCAACATTTCCTAATGTTTTTTTTTGTGTTTACATATTTTTGCAAAAATTATAATATTTAATTAATTGAATGGTTATTTTTAATGGAAAAATGGATTCAATACTTTGAAATCTCTTAGTTGAAACTAAATTATATAATATTAACATTTTATATATACAACTTTATTAATTCAAAATTATTCTAGTTAAATTTTATGTAAAAATATCAAATTTTCTTCCCGATTAATTTAATAATCAAAACAACCCATTCTTAAAAGGTTTAAACTGATCTTTGATATTGATTTTAAGTTATACTAATTGTACTCTATCAAACCCATAGACTAGATCTCTTAAATCATTGTATATAATAGCTTAACCAAACTTCAAATAATATGTGGCCCAGACAAAGCGCGTATCCCTGCAAATTTCCCTAACCTATCACCACGAGCACCTGTACCAAGCCATCCCTGCATGAAGGCCAGGTGGAAAATCGCATGATGCTCATGCTGCATGAAGCTTACGCGCTAGTCTTCTGCCACCCACTCCATCTCTTGATTGCTTGCATTGCTCGCTCTAACAGAGCGGTCATCGGATCGATCTACATCTCAAGAAGAGCTGGACGATGTCTTCGCCTTGGCACTCATGCTCGACAAATTGGGCATCGCTTCTAAAATAATACTGTGGTGCTCCATGGAGTCCGACGAAGAATAAACTACAACCACGCCTGGCGCGAATTAGCGGCAGAAGTTCAAGGGAAGATATAGTGTCGGGATACCTAACCAGGAGACAGTGGGGGAGGAAGAGTGCACTCTGACCATTGAGAGAGAAATTGGTCGCTTCAAGCCTAGATCTTCATCTGTGTTTTCGTCTCTTGGTGCAGCGCTCCATGCCCTACTGCCTCTGTCGTTCCCTGATCGAGCCTCATCATTGATAATATATCCCACGAATTACACGCATCCTCTCGTTGAAGCCTTCGAGAGCCGGCTCAATTCGGAGCTTCATCGGCTACAGGAAAACGTCAGGTCGTATCTCAGCATGGAATGGCTCGGCCAAGCCCTGGAAGTTTGCCTCGGCGTCCATTCTCGAGTGGAGGAGCTCTTTCCTCATATTCAGTAGGTAGTTTTGCGCAAAAATGCTAAGTGGGTAGATGAGCAACTGGATGCTACCGTGAAGCTTCTTGATGTTTGTAATTCGCTGAGAGAAACTTTAAGTGATATCAAGGAATACCAAGCATCGCTGCTTCATGTGAGTCTATGTCTGTGGTCATGGCTCTCTTTGTCTTGTGTATGCAGTTATGTGGTGTTTTGGAGGATATACGTTCTTTCAATTTGAAATTGACAAACGGATGTTGACGCTCGACGCAATGAGGATATACGTTTTTTTTTTGAATTACACTATTTTCTTGGGAGAATGATGTGGTGGAGTGTGGTTATCTCAAACAATAAATGCTCATGACAAGTGTTTTGAAATTTAGATTGGCATACTGAGACGGTCAGAGACGCTAATGGTGAGTGAAGGGCCGTTCTGGCCGTAGAAAAATGTTGGCAAATGTTAAATATAGCCGAGTCGCAAAAGACCATTGCATTCGTTGATGATTGAAATTCTCGTAATAATGTAGGCTTTTCAGTGCTCTCATCGTGTTCAGCTATAAATAGTGATCCATTTCTAAATGGTCGGGCCATCATTTCCTGCCCTATAAATGAATCCCGACAGCTCCAAGCATTCTCAGGGTTATGGGTTTATCATCTTCAATGTAAATACTGGCTGATTAACATAGTATAGTATTTTCGTTGTTATAGAATTTAGTCCAGAATTTAGAATTAGGGTATATAATGGCCGCCGAGGAGGATTACACAAATGCAAAGACATTTGTATGGTGGGATATTGATAATTTTCATGTCCCAAAAGGGGTTGGGTGCTCACATAATTGCCCAGAACGTCAGATCCGCTCTTTCAAAGCTAGACTACAAAGGCCCTATTTCTATTACTGCATACGGAGACACCATGCTCTTACCTGCCCGTGTGCAGCAATCCCTCTCCAGCACCGGAATAGCCCTTCATCATGTACCCTCAGGTTAGTTTTATCTGTATTTTATTTCCCAATTTTATTGAAAAACAATTCAATTCTTTTCATTATATGTGGGGTGTGCTTTTCTCTTTTCACGTTTGATCGATGTTGTTTTATATATAGGACAGTTCGAGGGAAAATGGGAGAGACAAGCCCAAGGCTGGCACTAGAAAAATGCAGAGCTTAGAGAGAGGGTCTTTCAAATACAAAAAAAAAATAAAGACCCTGCTAATGAATGGAATCTACATCCTTGCACAAGGATAGTTCCAGGTTCCTCTCGATTAAATGCTCTTATTATATTTTTTTTGTTTTTCTTTCCCAATATTTTCAGTAAGAAGGGGCATCTTCCTTAAGCTATTCTATGATTAGGCTTGTTTATTTAAATTCTCTGCCCATAGACACATACCCTATAAGTTTTCCCATAGATGCATACCCTATAGGTTTGCAAATGAGTTTATAGTGTAACTCTTTTGAGGATTCCCAAAGAAAGAACGACCTCATTCTATGAAAATACAGTTGATGTGTTTTAAAAAGAGGACGAATAAAGATACCATAGATCTGACATGGGTAGTTACACTATCCTGTTATCCCATGGATTAAAATGTAATATCCATTTGTTTTTGTTTTTGCAAGTAAATTTTTTTTTATTCAGGTTATGAAAGAAGAGGGTTTTGCACAGAAGAGAATGTTGGGTATGCTACTAGCATTCAACTTATGGTATTTAGGATAATTTTTTCCTCAAAATATTCACTCATCCTGTGCGTTGTAACTTAGAAACTCTTTGTACTTGTGTAATAAATCTTCAATTTACAGCAACACTACATTAATTTATTTATTTTACAGTGTGTAAAATTTTAGTTTTGATTTATCTTCCATGTAATGTTTATTTTTCTCCTAGAGGGCCCCTTTAGGTTCCAGTTTTAAAACCTAGGGCTTTGATACCATTTTCTAGTGCTCTGCTTGCCGGGCAGAGCACTAATTCCTAAACTTTAACAAACAAATGACATTTACTCTTATTTTGATTTTTCTCAGGATTCATTTATTTGTAAAATAACGAGAGGGTTCACCGAAAAATACCTGAACCTTAGCAAGCTGAAGATAGTCCTTGAATCCTGCTCTTGTAGCCTTGCCTCTCCCTCCTCTGAGCCTTGATTCCAATTCGGATGATCCACCCTGCTGACCAGCATTGAACCTGCTGGCCCTAGGAAACCGACAGGTTTCCTAGACCCCGAGCCCACGTGCCGATAAACCCGATAGCAACTTCCTTGTTTTCTGAGTGTAATTTCCTCTCCTGGAGTTAATCCCCTCCTCTAGTTTTCTTCCCTTCCTGTTCCATCACCTTCTGTAAAAATTCTCTTTCCCAAGATACTCTGCAAAAATCCCCCTCTTCAACCATTCCATACCCCTCCTTATACCTCCTTCCCTTCCTTTCTTCCACTGCCTCCTTCATATTTAAAATAATAAGTTTTATTCTATTATTTCTTGGGAAGTTCAACTAGTTCAAGTTTTTATTAAGACATTCCTTGTACACAATTAATTTTTCTTGAATTGTACAATTTTTCACCCGAGATGAGATGGTGGGAAATTACTAGATGTTTATCCTATTGAATTGAACGTGTAAATTTAAAACATAACCAGCTGTCATACAATTACACATTTATTGTTTGTTTAAGGTTTTATGCTAAATGGTAAAATAATGGTAATAATAGTATTGTAAATTATTATATGTTATTAATAAAATAATAAGTACTTAATAATAAAAATATTGATAATAGATAATGACAACAAAATAAAATAAAAATCATTATTATTAATCAATAATAACTAAATGTGGTATTATTATTAATTGATTGAAATGATAACATCGACATGTTTATGTTGGTTAAGTCCCCCCGCACATCGATTTTTAATAAATAAGGTACATTTACAAGTTTAAATAAATCACAATTACTTAGTTAACCCATCCAACTATTTAATGTTTTTCAATTAATATTTCATACTAGCGTGCATATGTGAGGTGTGCATGCATGGCCAGTACATGCACAGGCTGCACATGTACTATAGCAAAAACCCCTAAATTCTAGCTGATACAAATAATATTTCACGTAACAAGACCAATATACAGATATAATATGATTTCTTTTGACATTCAGAGTTATTTAACAGTTATGTTCTTATTAATCAGTTAATTAAGATTGGTACCTACCATCACTAATCCGGTATCATAAATGTCCAACACTCAACAATAATAACTAATATGTCAAACCATCCTAACCTACGTCTGCATCCTCCCTCTCCTTCCTCTGCTAGTACAAAGTGGATGCCAGCTGTACTGACCTTCCCACACAAAACCTGAGAGCGGTAGCGTCGGATAACTAGCAAACCTAGCCTCTCCTAGCAGGTATCCGACCATCATCATCAGAACAACTTGGGGAGCATGTCTCAGCACTGCCCTCCCACGACCTCGGGTATCAAAGTGACATAGGGTGGGAAATGCATCCATCCCTCTCAACATACTGGGTATATACTCATCAAACCATACTACGTTTCTATCGAGTTTATTGGTACATGTCATCGTACCATCACTTGGAAATTAAGGCTCTTCTTAAAGATATGTATTGAGTCATACTTTGCATCACACACTTGGTGATCACATAGCCCATGTACCCTGCAGGTTAGCACTATGCAAACATGCATTCATAACAATATTAATTCAATAGTTGATCCATATTATCAACATTATTTCCTTTCATCACATAAAATCACAAAATAATTCGCATCCTGGATGGGTTCCCATGTACCACATCATACATATCACATCATACCAAGGATTACAATCAACTATATGTTTTTGTTATGAAATAAATGAATCTGGTGATGACTACTGCATGATAATCGCATAAGTACAATAATTCCATATAAATGATAATCATCATAACATCATAATCAAAGCATCTACATAGGCACGTTAATCGTCATAACATCATGATCAAAGCATAATATAAGCATGATAACATGATAATATCATAATTAGAGCATAATCCTGATAACATCATAACATCAGTAAATAATCACATATAACATGCCAAAATATAGTTTATGAAGTATAGTTGAGTCCACAAATAATAAGTAAATACAGTGTAATAAGTCTGAGTGATAAATAAGCCGGAGTCAAAATATGGGGCGCTACATGTTGAGGGCTATGATGATGCATTCAGAGAGGTTGGGGGTGATGATGCATTTAGAGAAAACAAGGGTTATGCATTTGGAGAAAATGAGGGTGCAGATGCTGAGGATGTTGCAAGGGACCAAGAGCAAGGTCGTGCAAATGCTCGAAGAAAGGGTCAAGGTGAGCGAAGGGATACTTTTGAACAAGAACATGGTTATTAGCCCATGACCATTTATCCATCAGATACACTCGATTCTCCTCCTTGGGAAAATGAATAGGTTTCTATCAACCTTAAAAAATGTACAACCCACCATAAAAAATTGAGGGATGATATTTCTAGCTTGGAACTCCCAATAGATCGCCGAAAAATCTTGCAAATAATTTTGGAATATTTAGGCAAGTTTATTAGTGCCTATAGAACTGTTGGGCCAACAATAGATTGCTTTATTCACTTGATAAGAATGCGGAGGGATCAGGTGATGGGTCTTCACAAATGGGTTGATATAGAGAAGAGGGTATCAAAATCATATGCCATTTCAATGTTTAATTTTAAAGAAGGACCGGAGCAGAAGATGTTAAAGGTGCAATATTTCAAGCACCCCAAGATTGCACACCATTTATATGATAGATTCTTGGCTTCCTATGGTAGATTTCCATGGAATGATGAAGTGCCACATTGTTTTGCGAGATTTTTTTATGAGGAGTTTTTTTTAAAAATGAAGTTAGATTACACAGATGTATCGAAATTTTACGGGGTTGGAAAATGTAGGACGTATGAATGATAAGGAGCCTATCATGATCTATTGTTTCCTAATCCTACACCTCGTTTGGTGCCTCAGACACAGAGAGTTGTTACATTGTGATCAAAGATGGATGCGACCTTTCAGATTGGTCTAGATGTCAGAAACGTTATAGGAGACAACTTACCATCTGCTCTAGTGGGGATTGATGTGGGCATGGATTGACATAGAGCATGTTCTCATTCTCCTACACATTTTTCTTATAAAACAGAAAATGAGGTAGATTCAATGAGCCTTGAATATTCCAAGGAATATGCAAAGCATTGTCGAGATGTATTGCTTGATTTACTCCATCATGATGAAGGAGAGAGGGGGGTATGTGAGCACTTATGCTTTCCTCATAATTTTTAAATCATGTATTGTTAGTTTATCTAAATATATAATGAACTCATTTGAATTGCAGTTCACCCAAATGTTGGATGAACATGATTTTATGGTCGACTCTAGTGTTAACCTAGGGCCATTAAAAAGATGTACATTTGCATAAATATCTATAACGTTATATGTTCTTATTATTGTCATGACACATTTTTCCAACATTGACATTTTTTTATGTTCATAGGTTCCGATCCCTTCACCTCGAACAATGGGTATTCGGCCCCTCTCATCATCAATATTGAGAGACATTCTTAGTATCTCCCAAGATTTGGAGGTAAATCAAGCACCTTTCAAATGTTTCATTAATGATTAAATGTTTTAGTAACAATTAAAAACAATTGACATATTATTTAAATTTAATTTAGGTTACATTTAAATTACATGTTTTAAAGTTTAAGTAACGATATTTTAATTGTAGGTGGGTAAACGTATTGTACAACTTTCCATGGATGTGGATGTGGTGACTCTCTTTGGGTGATGGGCTCACTAAGGTATATTTATTCATTCTTATTATTTTAACTTCAAATTGTATTTTTATTAAAGTTTATTTTTAGTATAAAATTTATATATTGAAGGTTAATTATATCTGGCACGTGTTATATAGGTCAATCGCTAGGAGAATGTGGAGAGTGATATCCATATAATGGATATTACATAGTTATATATGTTTTTATACATGTGAACTTATTGATTTGACATATTCCATGTCAAAATTTTAAACTTATCAGTTAAAATTATATATTTTAAACATAAATATCATTTTGGACCATTCATATATATATGGTTATATAATTTTGGACCATTCATATATCTAGTTTTTGGTTTTAAATGATATAATTTTGTCAATTTTGTTTAAATGATTTAATTTGGTCATGCGATACATAGATTAATGTCTTCGATGTTAAAATACATAGATTTTTCTAAAGAACCACTTTATGAATGTTAGGAATGTTCAATATGTTAGTTTATGTTTATATACAATATGATGGACTTGTGTTTAAATGATTTTCAATCATAAGTAATGTTCAATATTCAATGCTCTTTAGGAATGTTAGTTAGGATTGTTTTCAATCATTTGTAGGTGGAATAATATATGCATGATATCCATCTTAATTTTCAATAAAATGCACTTTTGGAATGAACTAGTTAGGAATGTTTTCAATGACTTAAGTGGAATAATATATGATATCTTTTGAATATTCATTAAAATGCATTTTAGGGATGTTTTCAATCATAAAGAATGTTAGTTATGAATGTATAATATATGATATATATCTGTATAATTTTCAATAAAATGCATTTTAGGAATGTTTCCAATCATTATGAATGTTCAATAAAAGGAACTTTAAGAATGTTAGTTATGAATGTTTTCCATCATTTTGGTTGAATAGTATATAATAGCTGCAGAATAATCATTAAAATGCAGTTTAGGAATTTGTTTTCAATTATAAGGAATGTTCAATAAAAGTATGAATGGATTTACACCCACATTCATGATTTCACCCATCAGGAATGTTCAATTTGTTCAATATGTTAATTGATTTTTATAAACAATATGTTGTACTTGTGTCTAAATGATATTTAATCATCAGTAATGTTCAATATTTAATGCTCTAGTAATGTTCAATATTTAGTAGTTTTGTCTAAATATTTAGTAATATTTTGTTAGTCATATTTAGTAATGTAAAATCATTTAGTACTTGTGTCTACATGATTTTTAATCATTAGTAATCATAACCTTATAGGTTATAAAAAAAGAAAAAAATAAGAAACACCAAAACTAAGATACAATTCTCTCTATATTTGCAAAAAACACATATGTTAATCATAAGAGAGATAGGGATTCCATCCCTTGTTTTTTATAGAATCATGGGTCCATTTGCTAATTTGTGTCCCTTATTTAAGAGTGCATAAACTTATATTTCAATTTATAGGTATATAATAATGAAAGTGATTTTCTCAAAACCTTGTGATACCTTATTTATATGCTCTATAATAGGACTAAGATAATAATTATAGGTTCTAGTATTTCCTTGCATCCCACTAATGAAGAAACAAGAATCATTAAATATTTGAATTTATTTCAAAATCCTCTTTTGTGCAAATTCAATCAAGATTTTGAAGGGAATAATTCTACATAGTTATTAGAACCCTGGCCTAGGTTTGCTTTAAATTTTAAGCTGTGCATTCCAAAATGATGTGGAGTATCTCTAGCATTACCATACTCATGTGGTCCTTTCATAGTTCCAACAAAAAATCCATAGGATTATGGTTTGTTAATATAAATCTTGTAATTGTTGTGGTTTGATAAATATGATATCTATTGAATATTCATTCAATGATTTAAGTAAGTGGGAAAATATATGATATCTATTGAATATTCGTTAAAATGCATTTTATGAATGTTTTCAATCATAAATAATGTTAGTTATGAATGTTTGTATGTAATGAATTTTTGTATGTTATGAATTTATGATTTTTATATACAATATGTTGTACTTGTGTTTAAATGATATTTAATCATTAGTAATGTTCAATATTTAGAACTTGTGTCTAAATTATTTGTAATCATTAGTAATGTTCAATATTTAATCATCAGTTATGATTTTTAATATTTAATCATTAGTAATGATTTGGTAATGTTCAATTTGATATATACATACGCTAAACAATCTAAGAATAATGAGCTATAAGCTCAACAATGCAGAGAACACTATTTTATAAGTTTCCTCAATTTGATGGACATAAGCTCAACAATGTAAGAACTTGATATCATATTTAAGTAAAAATAATCAAGTATGTATCATGTTCAATATGATTCAAATTAGAAACAAGACCTTAAAGGAATTTCATCTTTAATTATTCTTTCATGATCAACTTTTGGCATCTTCCATCCTCTAGCATTCAATTTTTTATTTGATTTAACTTCTATCAAATTTCTACGAGCTGCACATATTAAATGACTATATTGGCAGCATATGACATTAGGTTGATAGTCTTTAAAGTGAACGTCCCTTTAAGTTTGATATGTTTCTTGAAAAAAAAACCTTTTATTAGAATTGACCCTCTTGCATATATAAAACCTCTATCATCATAGTCGTCCAATAATTTCATCTTTCTCTTTGTGCATCGCATCAAATATTATCTCACATTTTCATTGGTGTCTATGGGTGCAACCACAACAAACACATCTCCTACACATAATTAAGAACATTGAATTTGTCAAATTCATCTTCATTAAATCAAACCATTTTCATTCATTGTAAAAAAACTTTAAATAAAAATAGAAAAAATTAGTAAAGTATACATAAAATTACCTTCTCTAACCTGATTGGAAATTATATCACCATCAGTTGATATTGCAATGTCATCTGATTACAACTCTTCAAATATTGCGAGTGCCATTTTTCCTTTTAAAATAATTTCGTTGTGTTTCCAAGGTTTAACATAATTGTCATTGATGTTTTCACAATTCTCTATTGATTCTATGTCCTCCATGCAAATAGGACAAAAGCATGTTAGCTTCCTACTATCAAATTAAAACACATTTTGGAAGGTTTTTGTTTTGATTGAGTGTAAATATTTAGTTCCATGAATAGTGCTAGCATCATATGGGATTGATCCGTCTATATCTTGGATTCCAATATGCCAAAAAAACCTATCCAACATAAACAATTTTACATGTACATGTGAATAAAATGTTAGTAGATGTACATATTAAAATCATTCTAAGTTGAATAATTTTGTTTTGAAAGCAAAGTTCATACCTGCACACATATTTTGATTATTGATTGTAATCATTGCTGAGATTTAAACGACACCATTGACCAACTTAATTAGCACACACAAATCAATTGGCAGAATGGTTCATTTGATACCTTCGATGTGCTCGTTTTACACATGCTCCAGCACCATCGTGCTCCCCTTTTCAATGAACAGTTTCAAAAAAAATCCAACGATGTTTAATATTTGTTTTTTTATGGAGACATAGCCAGAAAAATGATCGTGAATATTTAAATTTCCCTGCACATCCATCTGACCATATCCAATGTTCATTCATTACAACTCCATGTGTTTTCAATGAACCATAAATAATATAAAAACAATGTTGTACATAATGTGTATCATGCGTACAGTCATCGCTGATATAGAAATGGTATTCCTTGATCACATGTCAATTTTTATTCGTTTTTTCTATATCATCAACATTTTGTTGAGCATGTCTATATAGAACATGGACACGTATAGAAACTTGGTTAGAATGATAATATTCACTATGTATTTAGTTTTGTGCTTCAAATGTGTAATTATCTACGAAATCAGCCATAGAAAAAATAGTCCCATGTGGAAAAACATCACATGATTGTTTGAATTGCAATTCTTTCCATCGTGCTCTATGTGAATGTTTTATGTATTTATAAATTTATTTTTCAAACTTCTTCAAAAACTCTGTAACATTGACTTTATCTTCCTGTAAATCTATCCTTTTCGTAAGAGAATTTGAAGAACTTGTAGAATTGTGGGAATACGTGACATATTCATATCTCTTCCAATCAACTATGATATTTGACAATGACTGATCGTTAATATCAATAGGATATTTATGGTGGAATAAAGCTATATTTCCACAATTATCACATTTCTTTCCACCGACACATCGTTTGTTGTAAAAAATATCGCGACTATCTCTTTCACATAGAATTTCAGATATAAAAATCACAAATTGTGGAAGGAGGTGAATTCGACCAAAATGTTTTACCAAACCAAAGGAATGTGTCATAATTAAATTCAAGCTTAATATGATAGTGACAACAACATGTGTCACGAATAGTGATAGGTATAACATACCATGGATTATGTTGTACAAATGTATTGATTGACATATTGAATTCACTATGTTCATCTTTACATTTATTGAACAATTGTATTTGGGTCATCTCCAATATATGTTTTGGATGGCTTTCATAGTGATTTCAAGATATTCTGTGTCATATCACATCTCTTACATTTGGTGAAACACGATAATTTGCCACCAAATATTCATGCATCATAGCTTTAACACTTTCATGGACCCTATCTTTATAGGGTTGTCTACAAATAATTGCCCAACAAGCAAGCTCATCATTTGCATCTATTTGTAATCGAAATGTTTTTATATTTGTGCAATGTTTTCCTTGAAGTTTCGATAACCTTTGTGATTTTCGTTTTCAAATGTTTTTGTCTAGTACTAGATGAAATAATCGTTGTTTGTATTATTCTACGTGCAACACTAGTATCTTTCGTTTTGGAATTTCCAATCATTTTTATTGCATTGGCTATATTTTCGAACACATTTTGCTTCACCTTTGAATATTTGGTCTTCTTTTGAATACCCAATAATGACCAAGATTCCTTCAACTTCTTGGAGACTAACAAACACCTTAAAACTTGAGCTTGTGTTGCCATTGATTATTTTTCCAGAAATTGTTCATGCATCTTTTCAGCACGATATCGTACAATATGGTTAGGTTTCGTGTTTCCGAATTTTTCTTTATCAACATTTTGTAACATGTCGTCATCAATGATGGAGCCATCTACTAAAAATTGATAATTAACTCATTTAAGGAAAGGTTATAAAAATTAAATATGTTCATAAAATATTGTTCAAAATATTTTTAAAAAATGTACCATAGACTAAATTGGTGTAGAATTTTAAAGAAAAATTGTACCATAAAATATTTTCTAGAAACATCTTCTATGAAGAAAAAAAGACAACAAATTTTCAAAATAATGTTTGGTATCAAATAAAAATAGCCTTCACCTTAAAAGATAAGTTTTACGAATACTTACGGGAAAAGAGAGCCTTCCTTCTTCTATAACTGTGTAAAACGTTGATCAAATATGTTGAGCCTTCATTCATATAAATAAAGAATTGAAACGGTGTTTCAGAAAAACGTAAAAACATAAAAACGTTTCAAGTTCATGAAACAAAATGGTGTTTCCAAAAATCATTTCCAGTTTTTTCTCGGCCGGTGGAAAAAATTGAATAGAGATTTTTGGTCGAACTATTAGTTTGGCCGAACTATTTTCCATCCATTAAATGTAACTTTCAGCCAAACATTTATGGATTTTCGGCCGAACATTTAATCCTTTTCGGCCGAAAGATTAGTTCGGCCGAAAACCTGTAAATTTTCAAAAATGGAATTCCATCTCATATCCGACTCGTCTTCCAATTTTGGAGATATCGAATCATATCAAATCCATACAATTTCTCTTCATAAATAATAACATTAGTTGCATAATTCAATCTACTTTTTATAGATGCGAATTTTGTTGAAATTGGTGTGATCCACTAATGTTATTTATTATATTTCTTAGAAGGTGTCGATATTGCTTCAAAATTTAATAGAATTCATTGAAATGAAAATTCAATAACTTCTTAAAAACATGATGAACATTTTTGGAAAAATCATGGTCCTCAAGATTAATGTCTTGTCTTCAAAATGGTACTTTTAGTTTTTTTGTTTTGAATTGGAAATTAGGGAAGATGTTGTGTCAACCTAAACATGTCAGTTTTATGCTAGTTTTTCATATTGGTCCACTTCAAAAAATTCTAATAATTATTGCATGTGGATGTTGGATACAAACTTATAGACGACCTTTAGTACAATCTGCCTAGATCATCATAACATATTTTGTTTTTAATGAACAATAGTTGAATAATGAATAAATTGGTGTCAAGAAACATGATTATTTATCATAATTTCATTAATTAATAACATACTATCAAACACTTGAAAAAATGACATATCAAATGCCAATAAAAAAATTCTAAAAAATAACTGATAAAAAGCTAACACAATTCTCTACAACTTTTGTTTTTACTACAAAATGAATTTCTAAATAAAAATCTCATTTTTATTTGCTCGAAGTTGACAAACTTGAAAAAACAACATTGCTTTTCTCATAAGCCCCCCAAATAGACACCGAGATTCATGATTTCACCCCCATGCTTTTGTTTATTTTTTATTTTTTATTTTTGAATAAGTATGCTATCTTCCCGTGCCTTGTTGCGATCTGGAATATCAGAAAGTAGAAATACGAGGAATGGGTATGAGATGTTTTTAGGAATGTTTTGGAATTGTTGACTATTTGAACAAAATGCTTAAATCATTTTTTTCTTAAATGTTCAAAATTTAATTTGTCTCTATTTGTTACAAAAAAAATAATTTCCTAAAAACAAAATTACAGTAATTAGGGAAGGTTGTTGGCCAATTTTCCCCACTCGTGCAACCCAGGTTCTGTGTAGCCAGACGATCTAAAAACTACCCGAGATATCGGCTCGATAGAGCAAGTCCCATCAAAAACACATGTGGAGCAGGCATAGTCTCACTTGAGATATCTCATAGATGGGTAACCACTGGAACCATGTTTCCATGATTGTCGAGGGATTATAGTCCCCTGGCTCATAGCCAAGGAGCTCAATGAAGGTAGCGGGATGGATGGACAAAGGAACCAGCTCTGCGTGACCAAGCACAAACATATGTCATCACGCGCTTCCTGACTTTCCTTTCCACCTCGTAGTTGGTGCAACTCGTGCAGTGCAGTCGATTCATGTCAATCGGCTCTATGACTTAAGTCAGGATTCATAACAGGAATCATACATAATTATATATATATATAGATTCAATTCAACAATGCATTATGTTCATTCATTTACCAATTGCAAGATACTAATAGAGACTCAAGAACATTCAACATTTTATGTAAAGAAAATAGTAATCAATCACAGAAACATTCACCACATCAACCATTCATTTAGACACAAGAAATAATGTGGAAATCCATCTGGGAAAAACCACCAAGGTTCTCTTCATCTGGCATGAGAAAGGATATAACATCTTGCAGTATACGGGATTCATACTGATCTTGAAATGTGTCTTTAAGTTCAGACTTATAGTTCTCATGCTCTCTGGTTTGCTCTTCTACTCGACTCCTACTCCTAGAGGTCTTCTCACATAGCATCTATATCTGTGGCTCAACAGCCCCTCTATCGATACTATACTCTTCCTAAGTCTACTCTTCTTCCAATCGCTATGACATTACAACAAAACTGGAATCCCTCTCCATGGATTATCGCTAGCTAGCAAAACTACTACTAGAAACTGAACAGGGATGAACGAAAACCTTATAGAACAACCTTCTAACCATTACATCTTTCCTATTTATACTAATTTACATGGCCATGCAGGGCCAACTACATACCGATAGTTTGTCAGCCATCACCGTCAACCACCCCTCTGGTTACAGCTGTGGTGATCATGACTTGACACGAGGCACTATCAGCCTAACTTAAAAATATATTCTCATACATGCATAGCTGTAGGATTACGCTGTCCTATATGGCCATGATATGGATTCTGCATCCGTCGCTTTTCGATCGTTTTCTCCTTGTGCACTTCTGCACTTTCCTTTCCTTTGCCGCGTGCCTCTCTATTCTTCCTTCCCGACCCCTCTACGTCCTTTGATATCTTCATTTGCTTCTATCATGCGCACAACACATTTTCCTTCTTTCTGCACACAAACTTCCTTCTTATGCCCCTTTCTCGGGCCAACAGGCCCCCAACACTCACCTATGGCTCATCCCAATCCACGAAGCAAGGGACATATGAAGCATCATGACCTGTGCGACATCTTTATATATCTATATCTATCTCTCTCTCTCTCTCTCTCTCTATATATATATATATATATATATATATATTTACACACGCAACTTCTGTTGCCTCTTAGCTTGTGCATCCTGCACCTTGCTTTTTTTTTCAAGTTCCTTTGAGGCAACATTTTCATAGACATAGGTGCATTATGGGGTTAGCACACTGATATAGCTTTTTTCTTGGTTGCATTTAGAGGTTGGGTAGTTGAGGATTCAAGTTCAGAGTTTGCTTGAGATGACAAGGGAAGGTTATGCTCTTTTTATTGGGACCAAGATCCCTGAGAATAGAAATGTTGTCTTTGCTTTGGGACTGTTTCATCATCTTATCATAGTCTGTGTCCAATTTCACCAAGGGTGGTTAGTGTCCCATTCTGACACAACAATCCTAGTGGCCTTTTCTCTTCTTCCATTCTCATGCTCCTAGGGTTTGACACATGGTTTTTATGGGTTGTTGAGGCTTGTTCTCTTGCTACTCTTCCTCGGGTTCATCTCTTCTGCATCTTGTTCTTCACCACCCTTTTTTTCATAGATATGAACTTTGAAGACTTGTCCATATCGAAAACTAGATAATTCCTACTATCCAAGGTGGTGGAGGTGAGTGATTTGCCAAACTTTGAAAAATTTCACCTGAGCAACATAGTGTACAAGCTGACATATTTCTGTTGGCCCTCCCGCAATTTGATAAGAGCTGGAGACCCTGCTTGAATGGGTGGAAGATGAGGCCACCTTCCAAGCCTGCAGACTTTGTGAAAGATGCCATGGACTCTAGTTCAGACCCCACAAAATTTGTGAAAATGGGTCGGATCTCTGGTCCCTACTAGAGTCCACTCTGGTGCCACTGATAGTATCGCTAATCTAATGATATACTAATTTCCAAGGATGAATTCACTAGAGGCTTTTCACTGGGTTGAAGTAACTTAGAGACTATCACCATCTTCCTTGTTGTTGTCTTTGGATACACCCAACATGCTGAAAGATGCAGCAACAGCTTTATCCCACAAGGTTGCTCGATAAGACACTCCCTAACTCATTTGTAACTTCATCTGGTGGTTGAGCAGCACAACTCAATGATTTATGCTTGGTACAAGTAAACCCCGATCTTGCAGGAAGAGAATCAAGTCATCTTCCATGCAGGCTTATCCAGGTGCATTCTTAGGACAAGATGCTCACCTTGTGTACTGGATTTCCTTCTTAGATATGCTATGATTATCGTTGTTGGCACTTTTGGGTATTGATATTTGTGATCGCGTGGGGATGAGCTAGACAGCTACCATTACAAAGTTCCCCACACTTGATCTGCCTATAGTGCTATCTTGTTTCAAGTGCCAGATCTCCATTGAATCTTAACGCATTTAAGGGTCTGTCAATACTTGCCAACTAACTTGGACTTGCCCTCATTTGTTTCATAACCATTTTGGCGATGGATTTAATATGCATCATCATTTCCGCACAACTTCTGTTCTAGTTCCACATCCTTTTTATGCACATGCGGTGCTATGGTTGCCTCCAAAATTCAAAATTTCAAAAGTTGATTTTTTTTTCTTCAGCCAAGTGCCTTGGTCGTATTTGCTTGCATTATTTTAAACTTGTTGGTTAGGGGTCTTGCTGCGTAGCAGTACAGACCTTTCTTTGGAATTCTTGCACAATTACTTCCACCTTAGCAACTTCCACTGCAGCTTCCTTTTGCTTGCACGAACAATTTCTCCACACGGACGTAATGTACATGTTCCAACTAGTGTTTATTTATTGATTGCAGTATGCTTTTAAGTTTCTGTTGCATTGGCTGAATATGTTCTGTGAGCTGTTCTGCTTTCAACTGGAATCCATCAACCTCAACTTTCATAGCTTTTTCTTGCTCATGAAGGGTGTGTACTTCCTAGTGGAGACCTTTTATCTCTACATTCTTAATGACCTTTTCCTAGAGGGGCAGCTTCCGCATTTCCAGCTTCACAACACTGATGCGCACATATGCCTCTCATATACGCTGCCTTATTTTCTTAGTTACGTTATCCTCTAGCAATGTTTCCCAAATAGTCACAATAGCGTCTGCGACCTTTGCGCAAAGTTCCTCTCTATCTTTGATTTTGTCAACAACTTCACACACTGCTGTTCTTCTTTCTGCTAGCACCTCTAGGAATGTGCTTGGTATCTGTCGGGCTTATAGATAATCTACTTGGTGCTGAAGATCTTGCGTGATCTTCACAAGCCTGGTGACTTTATCGAAGGAGTCTTCATCTCCTTTCCTAGCCTCTGGTGGTAATGATGCAATGGAATTATTAATAGAATCCACCAACGTGATACGGTTTTGTTCCTAGGATAATATTTCCTACTCCTTCTCGGCTAGGAGGTTGATACACTACTGCACTTCCACATCCTTTCCTTCCAATAGGGCCTTGATGACCTTGGGCTTATTTTGCTTCCTTGCTTCCTAGTAAGAAACAACATTTTGCCTTAGCCAAATTTTGGTTGTGGTTGCCTACTGGATGCTATAGATCTCCTCCAAAATCAACTTGGAGAAGTCTATCTCAGCGCTGTTATCATCAATACCTGCACTTGTCTCTTCATTCGCTTCGAGTGCCTGCTTCTGAATGAGCACTTTGATCGATGGTACTAATGTCAATGTGACTAGTGGCATGCTAGGATCAATGCCATATGTTTTGGTCTCCCCGGTGTCCTTGATATCATTGATAGCTACTATCAACTTATTGAGGTGGTCTTGGACTTGGGTAGCAATGCTCACTTGCTGGGCCCTTAGATTGTTAAGGTTATCTTGCATAACATCTTAACAGCGTTGGAAATTTCTTGTAACTCATCCTCAGTTAATATAGTTGTTTTTGTCATTTTTTTCGGATTTATGTTTCTTTAAGGACGAGTGGCCTTCCTGAGGGTGCATGTAGTTCTGTAGCTACTCTCATGGATGCTGGTCTAAGTCCTCCATATCATCATTGTCCTCCATTTTTTCTTGCAATGGATCCTCTTGGGAATCGTCGCCTTCATTCTGTTCACCAATAACTTGATGGATTAGCAGTTCTTCTGCATTCTGTTCTCCAGGTAGTGGCTCTGCGAGTGGGCCATGCCATTCCTCAGGCCACATATTGACAATTGCATCCACATCATTTTCGATCACTATAAATCTTGCTTGAGGTATCTATTGAAGTCGATATTTTGTGGGTAGTAGATTTATATTATGTACATCAACTTCAAACTTAACGAAAGCAGCATACATGTGCACAATTGTGGCGCGGATCCTGTGAGTTTGTCGAACAACTTGTCGTAGCGCCTACGCGTGCATGAAGAATACAATATTGTTATCCTTCTGGGGGTTGTTGTCCACCCTGTCTTCCCATATATTCTGGTATCTTTCCCCCAGGAAAGATATTGGGACATCCATGTGTACATAGTCTAGAGGGTCAACCCAGATAGTGAACGAAATCAAAATTAGTAACCAGGAATAGCAAAATTTGTGACCTTTCTTGTGTTGAGCTAGCATCACATATCGAACAGTGCGTTTAGCAAGTACCATGACCAGTTGAACTTTTCTTCCCGTGACATAAATATACAATTTCTACTACCACTGTCGAACACTATGTTTGTATCATCTTATGAAATATTTTACAGGATAAGATTTTTGTAGTAACCCAGACACTTTTGTCCTGGATGGGCCAAAGCAAGTAGCTCCATCCTGCTCACTGAAGGTTGTGCCTCTACCTGATGGGTTTAGTATTTTGTTTAGCCAGGTAAGGTAGAGGATATTTTCCGTCGCTTGGGAGTCTTGTTATTCTTGCTATTAATTCATAATTAACCAGATATGGTTGATCCATCCATAAGTATCCTCTATGAAAGTAGACCAGTAATTGCTTTACATATGTATTGACCTATATACTATGGCTGAAATTAGGTATGAAGAGCATGTTGGTTAGTCTTGTAGTGGCCAGTCCCTCGGTCCACTTTTGTGGCTTGAGTACCTTGACAACACATGTAGTGACCTCAGTTATGCTCATACAGTCTTTTATCTGCAACCCTTTTTTTTGCCAAGTGTTGTAGCCTTGGAACTTCAATACAGCCAACTTGGGGAGGATATTGTGCAGCAAGGTCATGCCGATAAGGATTCATGGTGCTATCAAAGTGGTCATCGCCTTTTTCCAAAGATATGCATCTGCTGCACCAGGTCTTCTTGGCCGAATGTAGCATGGTAAGTTTGGGTCGATTCGGTCTACCTATGGCTCTATCTATGGTACCAAGGCTTCGTCTCCACCATCATTTCTTTTCTCAGCAACATGCACATTTCCTCGCTCGTCTAGAGTGGCTAGAACCTTATTTTTACTTTGTCTCGGTGTTGGTCGTGCACATGGCTCACCTAGACTAACTGGCATTCCATGGACTGGGTTCTAGACATGATGTAAACTAGGGGTTGGACTTGTTTGTGGATTCCATATTCTTTACATTGCATCAATATTTGGTGGTTTTAGTAGTTGCAGGCCTTCGGTTGACTGGGTTACTACTTCCTCATCAACGAGGCAACTAGAGATGACAGTTGCGTCTCATGCCTCACTCTCACTAGGAATATTAATTACCATGGGCATTAGCGAAACAAAAGATAGGTGGCATAGTGCAGTTCTGCAATGGCTCGTCTCTTGTGCTCACTATTCATAATAGAAAACTGCTTGATGGGGAAGCCAAATATCTACGTATTCCATAGTGTGTGTATCATCATTTGACAAGAGGTTTAGGTATAATCAATCTCTGAGGTTTCCTTTTCCAATGCTTTCTTCATTAATTTCTATAGCTAGCCTTTTAGGTTGTACCAGACTAGTTATGGTAATTAGTGCTAAGATGATTGATGAGATCTAAAAGTATGCCACCGTGGTCCTCGTACTGCGTTTATTTAATGTGATGCAGGTGGCCCAGTCGTAGAAATATTTGGCATGGATCCGTTGGTTAATGCTAGCCATCCTGTCATTCCTACTTTTTGCATCCTTTAGCCCGTTCTTTCCTTACCCCTTACACACTTTAGCTCGCCTTTTTGGGATTGTGCAATGACGTGATGATTGGGTGGTTTATTGCTCGTGCTTTTTGTTGGTTCTGTCGCAATCCTGCAACATAATAGTTTATGTCTTTTGGTTGGTTTTTTATTTTTTTACGTGTCGTAGTAAGGTATCAGGACACTACCATTCACCAAACTTGCGATGTGGGTACCATTGACTTTTCTAGGGTTTTACTGTTCTTGTATCCATAGTTTGTGCGATCATATATGGCCTTAGCCAATTTTTCTTTAGTTTGTGTGGGTACTTGAATACTCTATTGTCATATTGTAGGATAAGTCTTCCTTCTGTGGATGGCTTCACCCTGATAAATTGTTAATGCCGTGCCGATAGCTATTGCTGACTCCTGAGTTGGATTGGTATGTAATCACAAGGGTATCTTCATCCCCTTTAAGTATTCAACCATTCCCCTTTTTTTGTGTCATTGAGAGGGAAGAGGATATGGTATTCTTGTAGGAGATCTGCGATTTGTACAGCTGCTTCATTGTGCGAGTAGTTTTGTATTATTCTGTGATATTTAATAGTTTCAACTATTTTTGGCTTGTGGAATTTAATCAGATTATCTTATGCATTCCTGGGAATATTGTCTTGCTGACTAGCTATGCCGTGTTGGTGAACATTAGTGTGCTTGATATTCTCAACTACACTCTCGTTTTCTTTTTGGACTGTATAGTGAATTGTAGGGTGTTTGTCAGCATTTACAACTATATGCACAACCTCTTGGGTTCCTTGTCATAGCTACTCAGAGTTATCACAGGTCTTGGGCACCGCATCCAAAGTTTATATAAAACTCTCATAGGTGGGTAACTCCTTCAACTCAGTCTCCACCCATCGCACAGATGTTGTAACTTTTTCAAACCTTCTCATGGAGACTTCATGTAATCTATTTTTCCAATTCTCTAACACCTCCCTTGGCTTAGACGTACATGAAATTGCACACTTCAAACATAGGTTCCCATCTACCGTGAAACTCATATGGTCTTTGTGCATAGCTATAAAATTTTAGATTTGATCAAGATAATAAACTTTCCCCTCATTATAAACAAGATCAACATATCTTTTCCCTTCAAATGGATCAATGGGTGAGACTATCCTCATTTCCTCATCTTCAAAGGAGAGGATCCTTTTTTTGAAATTTATGATTGTTTGATTGTCTATAGCCCAATCTATCACTAGCATTGCAGGGTGAGGATTTTTATCATCCACAATGTTGATGACCTCAAAGTCTACATATGTGCACAATCCTTCAACATCAACAATGAAATTGCTCAATCGACTAATGGTTAGTACCTTCGCCTGATTGGCAAGAAGCAGCTAGATAGGAAACCATACCAAGCACAACTTGGCCATGCTTTCCTAGGTCTGGCATGTTAGGATATTGACATCTAACCCCAGCTCTAACATGATATAGTCCATGTCATAATCACCTATCTGCGCATTCATTCTCAATTCGCGGCCAGCTTTACATTTTCACCACACCTGGTTAACCTTGTTCTCAATTTGTGGCTCTATAGGGATCTCAACTATTATTGCTTGCAGCTCTGTAATAGCATATTTATCTTGGATTAGCATCAAACAACTTGATAGAAGATGTCTCAGCTTACTAACCTTAGGTGAAGCCTTCTTCTGCAATAGGTGTTGGACCCATTTAGGCATGTCTTTGACTTCTACTGAAGTTGATGGAACGTCTTGGCTTATGAAGTCTGATTGCACATACCAGAATATTTTTTTCTATTTCTGGCAAGTCAATGATTCCTTTTTCTGCACCCTCGACCTCACTTGTGGCTGCAGTTGTTCTTGTGGGTTATCTTGTTCTTCTCCAGTCGTCGCACCTCTAGTTATGACAGCAATGTTCAGGTCTTGTGGTTTAGCCATGATCATCTGGACATTCGCATTTGCATTTGGGTTCAGGTTTGGTGGGGGGTTGGGTGTGGTAATGGTCCTTTCTTGCCACTTTGCGATCAACTGAGGACATTGTTCAACATTATGGTCTCGTCCCTTACAATATGAGCATGTTCTTTTGGGATCTAAACAATATCTAGCAAAGTGACCTAGTTGTCCACAGTTATAGCATGTTACTAGACCTCTTCCCCTACCAAATCCTCCTCCACCACCTCATCCTCTAAATTTTCTGCCACCCCTTCCCAGAGAGTGTAGTTTCTATGGTGGGTACTCGTTATGCTAGTAGTTTTGTTGATAGGGTTTTGGTTGCGCATACGGCTGCTGAAGCATGTACGACTATTAGTACTGATTAGCTGGGAATTATGCAGGTTGATACAAGGCTTTCACCTGTTCACCCTGACGGAACCCCTCATTTTTCATTAAGTACGTATCAACTATTTTTTCTTTCAAGAGCTGGTATGCTCTACAGTCTTTCTCCTCATGTCCTACTGATTTACAAAATTTACAAAATAATTTTGCACGGGTACTTACAACTTTTTGTAAATATATAAATTCTTCATCATGGTGGCCTCTTGACTATCATATACGACAAAATGGTAGCCCTTGGTCATTTAATGGGTTAGGTGCACCTAATGTGACATAGTTCATGAAGGTCAGACAGTTATCCTTGGTGTGTTCATCCTTTCTACATTTTATGCACCACAAGTCCTCCTGTGCTTCTTATCCCTTCTTGATATCTTGAAGTTGTATCGTGAGGTTGGCTAGCTATGACTGAATTTGTACCATTCCCGTGGCGCCATCACCAATAGGAAAGGAATCTAGCTTCATCACCAACTCCAGTGCTTCTGTATGTGATTCAATCTTTTGCCGCATCAATGGCCCTTGGATGTGTGGTAGAAGGGTTGTAATAAAACACTCCTTATGTTGCACATCATACATTTGGAAGCTTACTTTAGCCATCAGCGTTTTGAATCATTAATCAAAGTACCACACAGTTTCAACTAGAGCATGTTTAATCTCCTTAATATCAGTAATACATTGTGACTTTGATTCGGGTTTCTTGAACTCAGAGATCATTGTAGCTCGGATCTCCTCAAGGGTTTTTTGCGGTGTTCCAACTGGTGTGGCACAAAATTTCATGAACCAGTCCAGGGTGCGACCCCTTAAGGTCGTGATCATCTGCACTTTCTTGACGTGTATGCCATGGACTAAATGTACCATCCACATAGCTTCATAGAGGAACCAATGTTTTTCAGGGTCTTCCATTCCATTTCCATTAAATTTAGGTAACTGGATGTTTATCGCAGCCATTGGGTTGGCATTCAGGATTTCCGAGACATGGTTCAACGGAGTTGCACCTTCTTGCACACTAGTTCCAGGGATAGTTTTATCCATATTAGAGGTCCTTTCAGGGGATGAGACTCTAGATCTCGTCTTAGGTGATATTGATGGTGTTATATAGTGGTGCTATGATCCCAATGTCTCATTAGAGCCCTCTGGATATTTAGGTCCTTTCAATATCGGGCTATAGTCCTCATCTTCATCACAAGACCCTCTGTATTTGCATGACCAAAGTTTGTGTTCTCTTCCTTCAAACAAACTAGGATTTCATCAGCCCCTTTCAGTTTTCCTTCTCTTTAATGATTTGAATCTTTTCCCACTCCTTAGGACTCCAACATCAAGTTCAGGTTCTTTTCTTCTAGGGAACATCTACATGCACTCTTCCCCATGTTCTTACTTATTTGTTAGCAACATAGCCCCCTCCTAGACACATGGCTCAACTATCCAAGTGCAAAAGACCCTTCTCACAAGCAAGTAATTTTATCCATGTACTTATACTCAATAATTATCTCCTTCTTGGTCCTTGGAAGAAATTTCTTTCAGCTTCACTATATGAAGTTATAGTATCTATTGCAAACTCAATAATATACCCTTGCAATATACTATCAACCCAAAAATCAACAGCTCTAGAGATAGAGTTACTTACACCAGTTGGTCGCTCCACTCACTAATCTCCCTTGTCTGTAAATTGGTCCTCCTAGATACCAATCCTACTAACCATTCATGTAGTAAAACGGGGAACTCGACAAAGAATATCTCGTGAATATCAAAGTATATATATTAATCTAACCATCTTTTTGCGCTCAACTATGTTCTTGCACTCTCTTATTGTGTGAACACCAGCATTTTAGCGTCCATCCAGTCTTCTTATTAATCTTTCACATTGATCTAGGAACAAATAATCAATCTTATCAAGAAATAATCAACAAATAACTCAGAAATGGTGTTAAACGGAATGAGAAATGGTTTCCTCTCTGTATATTCAATAAACAATGAATAGTTACAATAACAATGTCAAGCAATAGCTTGAATGAGTGAGGAATTCAAATACCTAAGGAGGCAATTCGAAATCAATGAGTGAGTCTGGATTAACTGAATGTAAGCCATTCATTCACACTCAGTTAACCACTTAACCAAAACCCTAATTGGCTCACCAAACCCTAACTGAATTCGGAGTGCAATAAATGATTGAATCTCAACTGAAGGAGATCAAACACATGTCATAGCAAGCCAACCATCAAGTGCTAGTGCTCCATGACTTCAATGAACCCCAATGAGGTTAACTGAAGCTAAACTGATCATCAGAAGTTGGTGGAGGTGCCCCTGTTGACTCCAGATCATTAAATAATAATAAATAAGCATTAAATAAGCATTAAATAATATATTTAATGAGAGGAGGCACCTTAACTAACTGGTTGAACTGATTGTAACCACCAGTTAGCAATTAGGTGCATTAATATCACTCAGATCACCCCCAGAGTGCTCCAGTTATCCTCCTTGACTGTAGGTAGGCATGGTTATGACTGGATGATGGAAATTAATGCTCCAGTGATATCAATTAATGTCAATTATACTTAGGATAGTGGTTTAACTAGGATAATTTGACCAAAAAGAGTGTGTATGATGGTAAATGTCTCCAACATCCCCCCTTAAGCTATACTCAGGAAGAGTTAGAAAAAATAGATGCATAAAAATGCTAGGGCCCCGGAAACTAAGGCCATAGGTCACCCTGTACAATGTTGAAACTGAAACAATGCTCAAAACAAACTAAGTGAGGAAAAGAGGGAAAACCCAGTGGGAAACCCCCCCCCCCCCTCAAGATGAACACTGAAAGTAGTCTGAATCACCCTGATGAACTCACCCCCAATAGTGAATAGAGGTAAGTGAACTTCTTTTCTAAAAATCTCTTGGTGAAGATGTCTACAATATGCTCATTAGTCGGGTAGTATTGCAGAATGATGGTCCTATCATGCACTAGCTCCCTGATGTAGTGCATGTGAATCTCTACATGCTTGGTCCTCTTCCTGGTAACTAGATCTGTGGATATCTTAATAGCACTCTGGTTGTCACAAAAGAGGACAGTGGACAAAGTACTACTAAGATCAAACTATGAAAGAATGCCTTGCAACCAAACTGCTTGGATGCAAGCATTCACCGCTCCTCGATACTCAGCCTCTGTTGAAGATAGTGTTATGAAAGCCTGCTTTTTGCTTGACCAACAAATGGGTCCACTACCAAACATGAATACATATCCGGAAGTTGACTTCCGATCAATAGAATCACCCTCCCAATTGGAAAACCCATGTATACCTTGAAAAATCATGAATAAAAGTAAGGAGGTACCTTGATCCGTTCATGGATGTAATAGGCATTGGACCACTGATATCAGAATGTATCAGCCCCAATATGCTTGTAGCTCGGTTTTCCTTCCCCCGATCGAACTTGTGCTCAGGGTGTTTTCCAATCACACAGCCCTTGCAGACTCCCGTGGTTTCCTTGATGACTGGGAGGCCTTCAACCATGGATTTTTTCTGTAATTGCAGCAAATATTTGAAATTAAGATGGCCAAACCTCTCCTGCCATAGCCTACTAACCTGATTTCCATGAGTTAGTAGAGCAGTGGGCTTTGCATCCGCAACAAAGTGAGAGAACTCATAGGATTTTGCATGATGATTTGCAAGGCCTTTTGCAATGAGTTTCCTGGATGCAATTTCTGTTATCTCAACATCATTTGGGATGAAAGAGACTCTCTTAGGAATTCCTGTATGTGTCATCTAATAGACACTAAGGATATTTTTTGCTAGAGACTGTACATACAAAACATTAGAGAAAAAACCATTTTCAAGATCTACAGTACCTTGTCCTTCGGAAATGATGGTGGAGTCATCTCCCATGTGGATGGGGATGGATTTGCTAGTCTCCAAGGATGAAAAGGAGTCTTTTTCAGCCATCATGTGATTCAAAGCTCCAGAGTCAATCAGCAGTGCTTTGGACTTTGAAGTGCTTTCTATGAGGGCATGACCTTTCTCATGCTATGGTTCCTGATCTTGGTGATCTCTCCTCTGAAAGCTCTCTAGAAGATTGATGTGATTCCTCTCAAGGAGAGAGGTTTCTTCATCAAGATTTTTGTTCATGAAAGCATGTTCAGGGTGAAAAACCTTACCGCAGTTAGAACAATTGACTTTTTCTTTCCCATTGTGCCCTTTTCCTTTGTTCTTCCTTGAACCGGCATATTCATCATGCTGCTGGTTTTCAACTCTAGGCTTGGGAGCATCAAATTTAGTTTTCTAATTTTTCTGCTGCTTTCCTTTACCCTTCATATCTTTGGACCTCGAGACATGGAGGGATTGATCATGGGAATATTGGATGATCCCCATATAGACAAGCTTGTCATGTTCATTAGTTAGGGACTCAATGAAGGCATTGAGTATAGGCATCTTCCATCTGGGGGTTGTGAGCTTCCCCGTACGGAATGTAGAAACTAAAACCAAATAATTAGCCTCAAGTTTGGAGAGAATGGCAAGGATGATCTGATCATCCTCCTCCATGTTGCATTGCTTCAAGAGTAAAATAGTGTGCCTAAACTTTGTAAAGAAATCATTCAGAGTCTCGAAATTGGAAGGTTGGAGAAACATGATTTCATTTTCGAGCTACAAAACCCTCAAGTCATCATTCTTTCCGTATAGAGATTTTAATTTGTCCCATATTTCTTTCGGTGTCTTCAAATCCATCAGATGGAAGAGAAGGTCTCAGGAAATAGAGAGGCACAAGAAACCGAAGGCTTCATCCTTCTTGTTCAAGAATCTTGATTTTTATATGGCAGATCTAGGCTCAACTTCAGTGTCCATGGTGACTCTAAAAAGTCCTTTGGAGCACAACTGAATCTCCACATAACTTTTCCATGAGAGGAAATTGTATGGAGTCAAGAGATCTGCTGAGGAGGCCATCTGGATGTGCTGTAGCGAATGCTTCGCCTATAGAAACCTGAAAAATCAAAACAGAAAGGGAAAAATAAGGTCATACAACCTGCACATTCTAGGATTTCATCACACCCAGCATAGTCAATCAAGAAATCTTGATCAACAAGTTCTTTACTTGAGATATTGAGTGGTAAGCCTTGGCTTCTACTGCAGTGCTGGAATTTTGAGCTATTGCTCACTTTTCATGGAGAAATCTGTCAAAAAGCTTGTTTTTGAGAGATAGATATTCCTTCCGCCGTATGATCTAATACCATGTAAGGTTTTCCATTACAATAAAACCTGCAGATGTTGGTGAACATTTGAAACCCAACACAAGGCCCTATGACCAGGAGTGGCAGTTAGTCCACTTGTTTTATATTCCTAGAGGTGCATCGGTTATACCATGTGGAGGTACCCGATACTCCAACACCCCGCCTCCAGCATAGCTCAGGGGAATTGAACCTGAGACCTCTTCTATGATATCATATTAATCTTGCACATTGTTCTAGGAACAAATAATCAATCTCATCAAGAAATAATCAACAAATAACTCAGAAATGGTGTTAAACGGAACCAGAAATGGTTTCCTCTCTGTATATTCAATAAGCAATGAATAGTTACAATAACAATGTCAAGTAATGGCTTGAATGAGTGAGGAATTCGAATACCTAAGGAGGAAATTCAAAATCAATGAGTGAGTCTGGATTAAATGACTAAAATCCATTCATTCACACTCAGTTAACCACTTGACCAAAACCCTAATTGACTCATCAAACCATAATTGAAGTTGAAGTGCAATAAATGATTGAATCTCAACTAAAGGAGATCAAACACATGTCATAGAAATCCAACCATCAAGTGCTAGTGCTCTATGACTTCAATGAACCCCGGTGAGGTTAACTGAAGATGAAATGATCCTCAGAAGTTGGTGTAGGAGCCCCTGTTGACTCCAGATCATTAAATAATAATAAATAATCATTAAATAATATATTTAATGAGAGGAGGCACCTTAACTGACTGGTTGAACTGATTGTAACCACCAATTAGCAATTAGGTGCATTAATATCACTTAGATCACCCCCGGAGTGCTCCAGTTAGCCTACATGACTGTAGGCGAAGGCTAAGTTATCCTCCTTGACTATAGGTAGGCATGGGTATGACTGGATGATGTCAATTAATGCTCCACTGATGTTAATTAATGTCAGTTATACTTAGGATAGTGGTTTAACTAGGCCAATTTGACCAAAAGAGTGTGTATGGTGTTAAATGTCTCCAACACTTCTATCTCCTCCTTCGTTGGGTGCCACAACATCTCCCCGATTTAATCAACAGGGTCCAAAAAATGGAACCACTTTTTGTCCACTTTTGCACATCCTGTCGATCCAACAACTACCCTAGATACTAGCCCGATAGAGCAAGCCCCATCGGCAACACCTACGGATCAGGTGCAATCTCACTCGAGATATCTCATAGATGGGTAACCACTGGAACCATGTTTCTACGATTGTTGAGGGAGTATAGTCCCTTGGATCGCATCCAAGGATATCAATGAAGGCAGCAGGGTGGATGGACAGAGGAGTCAGCTCTGTGCGACTGAGCACAAACATATGTCATCGCGTGTGACCTAACATTCCTTTCCACCTCGCTGCTAGTGGAACTCGTGCGCGTAGCTGATTCATGTCAATCAGCTCTACAAATTAAGTCAGGATTCATAATAGGAATCATATAGAATGATATATATACAGATTCAATTCAACAATGCATTATGTTCATTCATTTACCAATTGCAAGAAACTAACAAATACTCAAACACATTCAACATTATATGGAAAGAAACTAGTAATCAATCATAGAAACATTCACCACATCAACCATTCATTCAGACACAAGAAATAACATGGAAGCCCATCTGGGAAAAACATCCAAGGTGCTCTTCATATAGCATGTGAAAGGATATAGCACCTTGCAGTCTGCAGGATGCAGACTGATCTTGAAATGTTTCTTTAAGTTCAGACTTATAGTTCTCATGCTCTCTGGTTTTCTCTTCTACTCTACTCCTACTCCTAGTGGTTTGCTTACACAGCAGCCAGATCTGTGGGTCAACAGCCCATCTATCACTACTATACTCTTCCTAAGTCTACTCCTCTTCTGATTGATATGACATTACAACAAAACTGGCATCCCTCTCCATGGATTACCTATAGCTAGCAAAACTACTACTAGAGACAGAACAGGGATCAACAAAAACCTTACAAACCAACCTTCTAACCATTGAATCCCTTCTATTTATACTAATTTATATGGCCACATGGGGCCAACTGCATACTGGAATTCTATTAGTTGTCACCATTATCCACCCCTCTTGCTATCGCTGTTGTGATCATGACTTGACACGAGGTACTATTGACCTGACTTACAAATATCTTCTCATACATGCGTAGCTACAGGCTTACACTGCCCTATATGGCCATGATCTAGATTCAGCATCCATCGCTTTCTGGCTTTTTTCCCCTTTTGCGCTTCTGCGCTTGCCTTTGCTTTGCTACGTGCCTCTCTTTTCTACCTTCACAAGCCCTTTACATCCTTCACAACCTTCCTTTGCTTATATCACGCGCGCGACGCATTTTCCTTGGTTGCACACGTGAAATTCCTTCTTATGCCCCTTTCTCGGGCCAACAAAGGTGAATGAAGGCTCCAAAGGAAAATGAGCCAATTATTATGGAACCCTTCAAGCTTGAACTTTGGCATGAATTTGTTAGCTTCAACACCCAACTATTCATTGTTGTAAAGCTGTGACAGAAAAGTTGTACTTTGATGTAAGATGTATTTTGAGTTGATAGTGACAGTTTTAGTGCTACTGAAGAAAAGCGAGGCACTCCCCTGCCTTCTCCAAAGTGATATTTACATCACTAAAAACATTCACACCTATTCTGATCACTTTTGGGGGGGATTTCATTTATTGAATTTTTGTGGCATTTTGGCTTGAAAATACTAACGGGGTGTCAAGTAGGAAGATTAGGAACAGATTTGGGACAGCCACTCTTTGGATGCCTTATTAGAAATATATTGAAAACATGTTTCATTGGTATTTCCACCATGAATCTAGTTTACAATGCAATTTGAATCACTCCATTCTGATATCGTATGCAGATTTTATGACCAAAATACCAACTGCCTATCACAAATCAACATTCCTAAAGCCCTATTTCCTAGACTATTCATTAGCTTATTTGTCCCATCAATTATGATTGGATTCAAAAACCATTTATAATGGAGATATGTACATGAATATAATTCATCTCCAATTGGAATCACATCAATCTGTTATCAAATGAAAATTTATGCCTAAAACCATGATTGTTGGTCTAGTCCAGATGTAATATCCTGGGTTCTAACCCCAGCTGCATTAAAAGATTCATGATGTATATGTTGTAATTAATCATGGTGTGGATATAAAGGAAAAATCCCCAGCATCTATTTTGTTTTTTTATGTTTCAGCAATCGGGATTGTTGCCGATGGTATATCATGGTATCCAGCACACAATAGTTTTGCATCATGTAAATATGCACATTAATTAAAATAAATATGCAGCCAGCTACGATGGTGCAACGTTAAATGAAAAGGGCATGTTTTCCTAATTTTAATGGGGGGATTGTCTAACCCATGGGATCCATTGAGGAAAATCCATGTGTCAAACCTTAAACCCTTGTTTAGTTGAGGCAGTTAATGTTGAGTAGGGGTGGGTGGCAGGCTTGCCCCCATGCGCCTCCACCAGCTGGTTCAGTCACGCACGGGCTGGGAGTGGTCTGCTCACGCATCGTTTGGGATGCTGACCGATATATTGACTCTCTTGGATCATGGGTTGTTCATTTTCCTTAGGCAGAGCGGGGATAAAATGGATTACAATCAATTGATTTGGGGTTCATTCTCCCTTCTCTTGCGAGTGTTGGTCTGTGGATCCGTTCTTCCTCCCATTCACGCAGGGGATCATTTTCCCTTTTCGCATTATTAGACTGTGTAATCCATTCATGCCAGGGTTTGTGTGTATGTGTACTACTCTCACAGATTGGTGGTCTATGTACCTATTTTTCCCTTGTCCAGGTTGAGAATCGAACTTCTCTCTCGTTTTCAGGATGTGTGAGGTTTCCGTGGCTTAGCTGTGAGATCGGTTGTTGTTCTTCCCCTGAAACTGTGGCTTGTTGTGGTTTTCCCCCACATTGCTTGTTTCTATGATGCAATCCTCTTTTGGGTGCCACTGAGTTGTTTTGGCCACACTAGGGCCAAGAACAACTTTGAATCATCTTGTCTGACCTGAGCGGTGTTCACCTTTTTGTTTGGGATTGTCACCTTGTTGTCTTCACCTTCTTCACAGAGCTGTGAACTATTTGTTTTGTGGCATGCATGCAGTGGTTAGTCTTCGGACTATGTGGAGTGGGATTGAAGGCTGGGTATGCTTGAGAAACCTGGGTTTGGGGAGCCACACAGATTGAGTTAGATGGTTTGATTTCTTCTACACAACCATGGAAGAGCACTGGAAAGGGAAGTCAGAGCCTAAGGGAATGTGAAGTAGAGAAGGGATTGATTCCTGGTGTCGGGTGTGTGTTG
Source organism: Pseudotsuga menziesii (assembly GCA_001517045.1). Lineage (NCBI taxonomy): Eukaryota > Viridiplantae > Streptophyta > Pinopsida > Pinales > Pinaceae > Pseudotsuga > Pseudotsuga menziesii. The sequence continues at coordinate 432,584 of LPNX010074943.1, read as the reverse complement.
GTGTCTTAGAGGTCAGGCTAGCTCTTGTGTAGGTGTCCTTAGCTCTTCTAGGATCTCACCAGCTTAGCATTTAGCTCCTCCCAACTCCTTGATGGCCTTATAAACCCTACTATGTGGGCTTGGCTAATTTTTGTACCTTGCCTATGTGTAAGCCTGCTTAGTCCCTTATTCCTTGGGGAATCATGCCCAGCTCAGGGGTGTAATGCCCCGGTTTTGACGCCATTACATTAGATGTATATGATGTATATATTGTAATGATCATGGCATGGAGCTAAAGGCCAAGGCCCCGCCATTGATAGGTTATGCTATGTTTTGGATTCAAAATTTGTCACTGATGGTATATCGGGGCATGCGACATCTACTATGTTGGCCATCATGTAAATATGCATCATAATTAATTAATGGACACAACCAGCTACGATCGCGGCAACTAAATCGAATGGGGCATGATTTTCTAAGGATAAGGGGGGGGTGAAATATTTAACCTATGGGTCAATGGGGAAAAGCCAATGTGTATGAGAAGACCCATCAAGCTGTCAACTACCTTTCTTGTCTTTTTCCCCAATCAATTATTTCTGCCAGAATGTAGTTGAGTTAGTTATTGCATGGAAGGGGAAGAGTATGGGCAACCAAATTCGAATTGGGCAGAGACCCATTTTTAAAAAAACGTGTTCTGACTTCCTTGGCAAGGAAAATGTCCAAAAAGGTATGCCATTCTGCCATACATCCACGTTTTTCATTTGGCAGGCCATTCTCCTTCACGTTGGGGCTTTTGGGGAGCAGCTGGAATTTTTCCTGTGTCTTTAATTCCACATTTTTGGTTGTTGCTTTCATTTTTCCCATGGATGGGAGGTCGTTTTGATAGTGCTGGGGATTGGGTTGTCTTCCTCACGTTTTTGGAGCTGCTGGTGCATTTTCCATTCATGTTTTTGGAAGTTCCATGTGTTTTTGCCATGGCTGTGAAGAGCCATTCACGTTTTTGGCTGTCTCACTGACTATTGGTCTCACGCACAGACTATTTGGGGCGTTTTTCCCTGCTGTGAGTTGTGCTCACTGATAAGCTTCAGGGCTGTGTGTTTTCCCCATGTTGTGATCCGTTTTTGCTGTTACATTGGGGGTGTGTAATTCGTTTTTCCCTGTTTAAGCTGTGAGAGATGAATTTAATTGCCGGAGTACAATTGTTGGTCCTCGGACTGTATTGGGAGCAAGGATGTGGGCTGAGTTTTGCTTGATAAACCTGGTGGATGGAACCACACAGACAGAGCTAGAGGGCTGACCTTCTTCTCCATCACCCCTGAATAGCACTGGAAGGGAATGCAGGGCCTGAGGGACTGTGTAGCAGAGAAGGGACTGATTCCTTGTGTTGGGTGTGGATGGGTGTCTTAAAGGTCAGGCTAGTTCTGGTGTAGGTGTCCTTGGCTTTGTAATGAGCTCACCAGCTTAGCGAATTGCCTTCTCCAGTTTCTTAATGGCCTGATAAACCCAACTTGTTGGCTTGGCTGTGTGTTTTGGTTATCTTTGGCTATGTGTCAGCCTGCTAGTTCCCTTATTCCTTGGAGAATCATGCCCAGCTCGGGGGTGGCAGCGTTGTTGAGAGATTGATGAGCACACTGGCCTATGGTTGGGTGGAACGTTGCAGCGACGTAGCTGGTTGCGGAGAAAAGCGTTCATAAGATAAGTGATCTTGTGTATTTTACATCTGCAACTATATTTCTATTAATGAAAATGATGAACATGTTGAAGAATGCTTGTCTAAATGCATGTTGATTCCGCTGTGCAAGGATAATTAATTATAGCTGTGCATAATCTACAATTGTAGTTGTGTATGTTAAATGAATTGCATTTAGGCATGTTATACTGCAATGCATTCTCCCTTTCAGCATTTTGTTTTATGAAATTTTAAGCCTGTACATGTTCATGGGCGGTTAGCCCGGCCTGATAGAGCTAGTAGTCGCGTCCTCTACGCCGGTCGGAGGCATGGGGTCGTGACAAGGGGTGGAAGTGTTGCTGAGAGATTGATGAGCACGCTGGCCTATGGTTGGGTGGAACGTTTCAGCGACATACCTGGTTGTGGGAAAATCTCTTTATGAGATAAGTATCTTTGTCTATTTCATCTTTGCAATTATATTTGATGGCTAATGAACTATTATGAACATGTTGAATTCCTGAATGTATGTTTGCTTCCGCGGTGTATGTGAATGATTATGCATATTAACATGTTTTAGGTTTTAAGAATTTTATTTCAGCATTTTATGTATGTTCATGTTCATGGGGCTAGTTTCCCGGTTGTTTGATTGTTTGGTAGCATCCTCTTCGTAGGTCGGAGGGTTAGGGACGTTATAGTATGGTATCAGTGCTCACGTTGCAGCATGGGCCTGAATGGGCCATAAAAGATTAGATAGCAGAGGCAGGTTTGCTTCTTCCTAGCAGAGATCATACGTTTATGATAGGAAATTCACAAAATTTTCCTAAGTGCCTGAACCGTCGGCTCATTGGAAGACTAAGTGGAAAGATTTTCCGATGCAGTGGATGGATTAGTCTAACGACCATCCGAAAGAGGCCATTGGTGATCAGTGGAGTTTAGTTGTTTAGATCATCGATCATTAGGTGATGGAACCAATGATATTAAAGCGGGAAGAAGGTGAAAGATCACTGAAGCATCAGTAAGAATTGGATGATGAGGGTGCTGATATGTCGACGAAATCTAGTTGTTTTGATTGGTGACGAATAGAAGAAGAGGGAGCCGACAGAGTCGGCTGACGATAAGGGAATTTTTCTCTGAAAAGTAGATCAGCAAAATTTAGTTAATCGACTAGTCTAAACATCGGCGAAAAATAGATGACAGACACATCGATACGGTGGCGAGTGCTAGGTGAAGGACTAGCCGACAAAGCGACAAGAAAAAGAATTTCGCAAAATTTTTCTAAGTGTAAGACCGTCAGCACATCGAAAGACTAACTGAGAAGCTCTTATGATGTGGAAGAAAAATTAGTCTAAAGAACCACTGACAAAGACCTCGGCATCGACAAAAGTTAGAGGATGATGACGCGGCAATGTCGGTGAAAATTAGACGAAAGAAACGCTGATATGATGGTAGGAAAAATTTGAGAACGCCGAGGGGGAAGGTGGAATTTTCACCAAAATTTTCCTAAGTATTTAAGTCGTCGGAAAAATTTAGTTCTTTGGGGAGCCGATGCGGCAACATGGAGAAGATAATTTTCAAAAAATATTGTCTAAGTAATGATCCCATCGGCAATTGGCAGAAGTTAGTTGATGAGACGACCGATCAAAAAAATTTAAAGGTTGTGTGTCCACCGTTGTGGCAGTCTAAGACACTACCCACCCGATGGTTAGTTGCTCTGATCACTAATGCAGAGGAAAAGGAAGCATTTTTTCTTAAATTGCACTTAAGGGTCAAGACCATCGGCGATCGACAAGGATCTGCTGATTGGATCGCCAATGATTAGTTATTTGAGGTGTCGAAACATCGGCGGAAAAACAATATGATAGCTAGTTGAACCGCCGACAAGGACGATGGAGTGAAAATAAAATAAAAATATTTAAGGTGATAAAATCATCGGCGATCGGTGGAAGTTAGTGGTATTGATCACCGATGAACATCGACAAGAATTAGTTGATGATGCATCCGATGTTGTGGCTATTTAATGAACTATCCACCCAACAGATAGTTGCTCCGACAGCCGATGTGGCGGAAGACAAAGAAGGAAACTTTGCAAAAATTTTCCTAAGCGAAGAAAACATCAGAAAATGATAGGAGATCAAACTGCCTATTAACATCATTGAAAGGATTTAGTTGTTTAGGAATCCACCATTGCAGCTGTCATGTGAACTATCATCCCGACAGTTAGAGATTTTAAATGCCAACGGGGTGCGTGGCCACGGAAAACACAGTTGATTGGATTGTCGTCATTGTGGATGTCTATGAGACTAACTGTCTGATGTAGCAGTTTCTAGTCATTCCGATAGCCGACGCAGCAAAAAAATTTCCAAATTTTTTTTCTAAGGCATGAGATCACGGGAAATCGAAAAAGTTTAGTTTTTGGGATCACCGATGACTAGAGGATGAGATCACTAACAAATAAAAGATGAAGCTGCCAAGGTCTAGTGAAGTAGATCAGCGAAACTTAGTTGAAGGAAGAGCCGATGCAAAGAAGAAAAATTTTCGAACCCATCGACGATTGGTGAATGATAGATGATTAGAGCGCTAATCGGTGGAAGATAGTTGATCGAGCATCCGTCGTTGCAGCTGTTTTGTAGAATACCCTTCTGATGGATAGTTGTTCCAACCATTGATCAGAAACTTTTAGTTGATCAGACCACTGATCAGGAGAATTTAGCGAATGGAGAACCACCGTTGCGACCACCTAAGGGACTAACCGCCCGATGAAATAGCATAGCCGATCGTCGACATATCGGAGGCAAGTTGTTGTCTGGTCACTACAACAATGGGAACGTTAGTGATTTGTATCACCGATGCCATGGAGAAAATTAGTGGTTTTGACAACCGACATAGTTATGGTCGCGAAAACTGCAGTTAGTTTGTTGCCCGCCATTGTGGAGGCTTAGAGAACTAGCCGCTCGACGGGTAGAGGAGCTGATTGCTGACATACTGGCATCGTCGTTAAATATAAGAAGATTACAGTTAATGAGACCGTTGATCGAAAAAGTTAAGGCCTGTGGAACCGCCGTTGCAGACGTCTATGGGACTAAATGTGCGATACCTCAATGAGATGTCTTCCTAACCACCGATGCGGTAAGATTTAATGGTTCTAATTGTTGATTAAGTTTAGAAGGTTAGATGATTACAAACCCAAAATAGTGGAGAAAATTAGTGGTTTTGGCATCTGAAACACCAAAAGGAAATAGATGAACATGCCGCTGATGAGCATGGAGAAAACTAGAGCTTTTGGCCGCCGAAACGTTAGAAACTTAGTTGGAAAGGGATCCGACTGGGGGAACAGGAACTTTGAGTTTTTCAAAGTGGATTTTTTAGTGATTTCAATGGATTTAGTGAAATTCTTAGCAGGATTTCAGGGCTGAAAGAGAGAAGAAATTCTAGAAGGCTAAAGTTAGCATTTCAGACCCAAAATATAGTTGTATGTTTTGCCTAAAATTGGTGAAAGTCATCATGTCAGAAGTGGTGTGGTTTTCACACCCGAGGTTAGAATGAAGCATATGGATAGGTGTTGGAAAGCTTATCCAGCAAGGAACAAGGGGTAATCCTAGAGTTCAAATGTTGTGCTGCAAAGTAATAGTGGTTGTCAGTATGGACAAACCAGCTGTTGTGTGGAAGAGGAGTTCCATGCAAATATGAGAGATTTAAAAAGGGAAAATTCCTTAAACCCTGTCTTGCTAATTATAATTACATTTATAAGTTTCATACATGAAACATATGAGGATATGCCTTGCATGCATAGGATATTACATGTTGGTAAGAGTAGTGAGAATTATACACTTATAATGAACCATTAATGGTAATTATTGCATTGGTGTTGGCATTAGTAGGAAAACCAACGACAACCTTGAAATGGATGAATATGTTGCTGATGCTGATGAATGTGACCAACAACCCTACGAAGAAAGGGATAAGGAAACAAGTCCAGAATCAAAAGTTGGTGAGAAAATTCTGCAATCTCCTGCAAAGGACCAACCAAACTGGTAATATCAAGGGTGTAAGTAGGACCCATGAAGGTAAGAGTTTAACTATGAAAATTAAATGGAGTGGTAAAAGCAAGAGGTCTCATACCATGTGGGTATTTGAAGTTTATACTGCATTCATAAATAAATGTGTCATGCATGTATTATGTTGTTATGAGCTTAGTAGCCCAAGGAAAGTAAGCACTGATGATCTTGATTATAGTCACACATCCTATATGAAGTAGTCATGGTTGGGCCATGCATGGTATGATTGAATGCATAGTATTCTTGAATCAATGCAAGGTAGCATTGAGTGGGTATGCATTAAAATATTTTATAAATATTGTAATTATGCATTGAATGGATGCATATGAAAAGTATGAGTAAATGTTGTAGATATGCATACATAAGAATGGGTGAAAATGTTGTGATGCAATGCATAGAGATAGTGCATGTGTCATTATGAATAACTAATGGCTTAAATGATGAATTGATGACAATTCTGGAACCATTTCAAGAGCTGATGTGAATGCAGGATAGTAAGTGCATGAAGAGGGTAGTCATGATCAATTGGCTGCCGAAAATGCTCTATGGAAGGGCAAGGTGGTACAATGATACACTTGTGAAGTGAGTATCTAAACAATTCATTAAATTGCATCAATGATGTGACTATACCTTGCAATTTTAGTATGACAATGATTGCGTAGTAGTATTGATATGCTAACAGTTGGAAGTATTTGAATTTTATAATTCTGCAAATGATTCAGTGATTGTTGCAGCAATGGAAAAAGTTATATGCATCAAGACTTACAAAGTGTTTGGCTGATTGAAGTTCAGGTTTCAAGTAGATTGCTTGGAGCATGGAAATGAGAGTAAGACCATGAGAAACGTCGGAATCTACTATGTGAAAGAGCCAAACCTTGTGAGAAGAGTCTCATGGCTATGAAAATAGTTTGTGTGCATAATGAGTTGTTAAATTTGAATTTGTGAATTTTGGATTTAAGAAATTGCTGACAACTAATAATCACTATTGGCTTGCATACGACTGTGTGAGGAGGACGCATTGTAAGTGGGTATTCATGTTATGCTAATAAGCATAAAATTATAATGGGAATATTGGTGTTGGTTACAAGAGAACCACAATTCAGGATCACCTCATTTCCAAGGAAATCAATTTCTATAGTAAATAGAGTTGCAAATTCTCATTGGATTTAATTTCTAATGTCATTACTTGGTTATGGAACAATCAAATTTGGATTGTATTATCAGATAATGATTGACAGTTTGTCTATTTGATGAATGTGCTAGGGTTACACACTGCAGGAAGATCATGTGTGATGGCCTGCAGGAGCCAAACTTCATTGGAAGGTTTTCCCTTATCTTGGAAATGGGTTTCGGGTGAAACTCCATTGGACATTTTGGGAATGTCTCATCTGCACTGCATGTTTTGTAAGAAACATGAGTGAGATGGTATAGGTTATGTCGGTAAGACATGTGTGGATACAAAATGTAAAGAGAAATTGGGATGGAAAACTGAGGGATTGTCAACTCAGAGAAGGGAACCCCCATTCCTCCTTAACAAAGGAATACTGCCTCAACAAATGGATAAGTGTTCTATGACCCTAGCTAAGAATATGCATGTTAAATTATCAAAATTCCATATGCATAACATGTTTTGATTTTATTTCCATGATGATCGATTGCTTAAGTATGAACAAGGCCTACATGGCACACACCGGAAAAGGGTGCACACTTTTTCGATGTTAGGTCATGGAATGGTTTTCAATATTGATTGCACTCTAGGAAGTGGATGCACTCCTGGTGTCTCAATACTTGATAGTGAATGATATGAAATGTGATTCCAGTTCTAGAACAATAATGCTGATGAGTTGCTTATATTGCATGTGTTGTCAGGCTAAATAGATGCAGTCTGGTGTTGCACACTAAATGGACAATGGCTTGGGCTCATCCTACCTCCTACTGAAGAGCACGAAGAAGGGGACATTACCGAGGGACTGAAGAGCAGAGAAGGGGATGGTTTCTTGTGTTGTATGGGGTAGTGGAATTAGAGCTCATGGCTAGAAATGAAACCTGGAAATAGTCGTTTATTGTTGATATAAGTGCATGTGTTATTGTTGATGGCCTGATAAACCCAACTGTGTTGGCTTGGTTGATTATTGGTTGTTGATATAAGTGCATTGCTGATATAAGTGTATTGTTGATATAAGTGCAGGCAATTTGTTGACGGTTTGATAAACCCAACTAAAGGTTGGCTTGACTGTTCCATATATATATAAAAGGATGTTGTGAAGCAGCTTATGTGCTCACCTAACATCCAAGTCCATAGGCGATCCCAAGGATTTCAAAGCGAAATAGGATCCTGTGGACCAAAGAGGAAACACACAATACATATAAGTATTAGGTTATTTTGCAATTCTTGCTTATGAATATGCATGTGTAAATGATTTGGTTATGATGTTTCAAGCTCTTGTTTAAGAGATACAAACTGCTGAGAATAAACTAAACATGTGAATTTATTCAATGTTTGAATATAGGTATCGCTGGAAGTGAGGACTATGAGAGCATCCTAGGGGTGCATGTGGACATGTGACTATCCTAAAGAGCTCAGAATGAGTAGTAATGAAAAAGGTGCTAGTGAGACTATGAACTTCCTAACAGCGGAGACAAACCATGTGGGGAGGCCCCATGGTTGAGAGATCTGAAATAGACCAGAGAAACTAAGTGTCATGACCAAAAGGGATTGGTCCAGCATTCACAGTGAAGTGAAAGAGGCTAAGTGCAT
>LPNX010074943.1:363575-423768 GCA_001517045.1 Pseudotsuga menziesii | reverse complement strand
TATATATATATATATATATATAGATATGCATTGTGAAAACAAAATATTTTTGAATGCATGTATGACTGAAAATGGAATGTGTGTTTTTGCTTAAAAGTAAATTGTGAATGCTCGAATGGAAAATTCCCTACCCCAAAAATGGATATGAATGAGCTCATGTGCCTATTGAGAAGGCATGAAAAATATGAAAGTATCCTTGATGAGACTTGGATTGTCATGCAAGTTGGGAAATTCATTGACTGATTTTAATGCCTATATTATGCTTTCTCTCACATAATTTCAATGGTGCATTTCACAGGTGAGAAAAGTGAAATCCAGTGGTTCACATTGATCACGGCAACAGACCAAAAACTGCTGGACTTGGCTGGAAGTCTCCTTCAAACGATTGCCAAGACCCGAGAGAATCTTGGAGAGATGCTCAAGATATAGAAAAGGAAGAATGAAATGAACCACCAAATTTTTCAAGACTCTATTGGTTTGCAAAAGGAGGTGAAAAGCCTTCTGGGAGCAATCCGTAAAGGCAAGGAAAGTGGATCAATGATGGGAAATTCATCTAAGCAATCTATTAAGAAATGTTCCAGGCATGAAGAATCAAAGGAAATTGAGCAAGTAAAGATGAAGTAGCCAGTGAAATGTTGGAAATGCAAAGGACAGCATTTACATCGGGACTGCCCAATGAGGGAACATAAAGAGGGCAGCTGCCACAAAGTTCCTCGACTTGGGGATGCACCAAAAGCGGAGAACCAGCAGGAGAAGCTCATGGAAGTCGAGGGGCTTGGTCCTGAAAGTTCAAGTAAATAATTGAATGTGGGACAGATATGCAAAATTCGGAAATTTTGGATGTGCAAATTGTATATGTGTTTTTATGTATTAGAACACTGAGGACGGTGTTATTCCAAGGGGGAGGGGATTGTAATATCCACGGTTTTGACCCCGGTTGCATTAAAAGATTCATGATGTATATGTTGTAATTAATCGTGGTGTGGAGCTAAAGGAAAAAGCCCCACAATCAATTTGGTTGTGTTATGTTTCGGCAATCAAGACCATTGCCGATGTTATATTGTGTTATCCAGCACACAATAGTTTTGCATCATGTAAATATGCACATTAATTAAAATAAACCTACAGCCAGCTATGACAGCGCAACGTTAAATGAAAAGGGCATGATTTCCTAAGGTTAAGGGTGGAATTGTCTAACCCGTGGGAGCCATTGAGGAAACACCATGTGTAAAACCTTAAGCCCTTATTTAGTTGAGGTAGTTAATGCTGAGTAGGGGTAGGTGGCAGGCTTTCCCCCATGCACATCCACCAGATGGTTCAGTCACGCATGGGCTGGAAGTGGTCTCCTCACACATCATTTGGGATGCTGACCGATCTATCCACTCTCTTGGATCATGGGCTGTTCATTTTCCTTAGGCAGAGTAGGGATAAAATGGATTACAATCCATTGATTGGGGGTTCGTTCTCCTTTCTCTCGCAGGTGCTGGTTTGTGGATCTGTTCTTCCTCCCATTCATGAAAGGGATCATTTTCCCTTTTCCCATTATCGAACTGTGTAATCCATTCATGCCAGGGGCTGTGTGTATGTGTGTTACTATCATGGATTGGTGGTCTGCATACCTATTTTTCCGTTGTCTAGAATTGAGAATCGAACTTCTCTCCCATTTTCGTGCTGTGTGATGTTTCTGTGGCTTAGCTATGAGATCAGTTGCTGTTCTTCCCCTGAAACTGTGGCTTGTTGTGGTTGCCCTTGACATTGTTCATTGTTGTGAATGCAATCCTCTTTTGGGTGCTGTTGAGTTGTTTTGGCCACGATAGGGATAAGGAAAACTCTGAATCATCTTGTCTGACCTGAGCAGTGTTCACCTTTTTGTTTGGGATTGTCACCCTGTTGTCTTCACCTTCTTCATAGAGCTGTGAATTGTTTGTTTTGCGGCATGCATGCAATGGTTGGTCTTCATACTATGTGGAGTGGGATTGAAGGTTGGGTATGCTTGAGAAACCTGGGTTTGGGGAGCCACACAGACAGAGTTAGATGGATGGCTTTCTTCTCTGCAACCCCGGAAGAGCACTAGTAAGGGAATTTAAGGCCTGAGGGATTGTGAAGTAGAGAAGGGATTGATTCCTGGTGTGGGGTGTGTGTGGGTGTCTTAAAGGTTAGGCTAGCTCTGGTGTAGGCGTCCTTAGCTCTTTCGGGAGTTCAATATCTTAGCATTTAGCTTCTCCCAGCTCCTTGATAGCCTGATAAACCCTACTATGTTGGCTTGGCTGATTTCTGTACCTTTTCTATGTGTAAGCCTGCTTAGTCCCTTATTCCTTGGGGAATCATGCCCAGCTCGAGTGTGGCAGTGTTGCTGAGATATTGATGAGCACGCTAGCCTCTGGTTTGGTGGAATGTTGCAGCGACGTAGTTGTTTGCGGGACAAGCTCTTTATGAGATAACTATCTTTGTTTATTTCATCTCTATAATTATATTTGATGGCTAATGAACTATGATGAACATGTTGAATGCCTGAATGTATGTTTGCTTCCACGGTGTATGTGAATGATTATGCATCTTAACATGTTTTAGGTTTTAAGAATTTTATTTCAGCATTTTATGTATGTTCATGTTCATGGGGCTAGTTTCCCGGTTTTTTGATGGTTTGGTAGCATCCTCTTCACTGGTTGGAGGGTCGGGGACGTTATACAATAATTTGAAAAAACACCTTGTCATGCGGGTTGTTACTGATTGATTTGGAGTATCATTACATAGAATTTTAAAAACCTATTTCTAAGGGACATAGACCTATTATTTTACTTTCATTTTTATTTTGGATCACACAAATTGGACGAGGAATGAATAAATTATGATCAGAATATTGTTGGTGAGTCTAGGTGGTCATTACTCTCCCACAGGTATAAAGTGGATTTTGCTTCGTTCATTTTTTGTTTGGATTTGTTTTATAATTAATTGTTTGTTCTTTTTTTTCGTAAATGTTGGGTGAATAGATACCAATCACCTTTTGTCTTCCATCATCTCATGTTTTATTCTAGGCAAGTGTTAGGTTTTTGCAGGTCCTTGGATGAAGAAGGTCAATGCATACAAGAGTGACTCTTGAAGATTTTTTATCAATTTGAAAATGGATTGAGCACACAACAAAAATGGAGAGATTGATGTGCAAACCATATGAATACTGATGTTTCTAAAGTCAAGTCCCATTGTTACATGCCAAGAATCCTTTTAATACGACATTAAGATCATCTCACTTTTCATACCAATTGCCACAAAAAGAAACCTCTAAAGAATCCCATTGTACTATGGAAGATTCATTCACCCTTCTCATTTCAAAACCCTAAAAATCCATTCATGTCAAAGTCCCACTTTCCATTGCTTATGTATTCAACCTTGACCTTTTTTATTTTCCATCACTACTACATCACGACTTCACATATACTTTCCACTTATGAGTTTCATGTTGGTTCTATTTTTCACTATGATTCTTCACAATAATTTATTTTGTACTTGTATTGGATGATGTAGAATTCATTAAGGTCCAACTTCAAATGGTATTATCCCATCGAATTCAACACATCATCTAGGATCAAGATTAGAGTTTTTTTTAGTGCCCTGGGATCTGCATGAATTAATGGCATATTTCCTTATTGTTAATCATGCGGATTCATCAATGCCTCTTGATTGACAAATATTGAAGGTGACTTGACTCCGACACATTCATTCGTACCTCTCAATATGCACTAAGGTACATTATATATCACTATAATCAAAGGTGAGTTGCTTCACATTGGTTAATGGCATACATTAATGGATGGTAATCCAATGTTTTCTTTCCATGGTTGACTTCAGCACGTTCATTCACATGGTAAGAATTGTACCTCGTTTTTGTAGAAGATGAATATTATGTGATCTAATGGTTTCAACAATGAATTGCAACATCGTTTGTTTCAGTAGTTTTTCAACTTATTTCCATTTTCTTCTAGCAGTTAGCAATCTTAGATGCATATATCCCAACATCGATTCAGATCAGATTTAGTCTCAAATAGTTTCAACTCTCAGCTACATCTCTCTCAGTAAGAGTTTGTCCTACATTGCTCCAGCATCAGTGCATTCATGTCAAGCAAGGCTTCGAGGGAGGTAAAACTTGAGGTAAAATAGCATGAGTTTTTTATTTATTAAAGATTTAGGAATATGTTGTGAAGAACCACTAAGCATTGTCAATTTCCATTTTCTATATAGTAGTTTATGTCCATCCATTTCCATCCTTTCCCACTTAATTCTAACAATTCATTATTCATGCACATCCAAATCAAGTCCTTCCCTACACCTCCTACATCCAAGCATAAGAAGATTCCTTCCTACTGCCACACAAGAACTAGAAGTGATAAAAGATGCTTTATTGCCACATAAAAACCAACAATCAGAAGAAATAAAGCATTTGATACACATAATAAGGAAATTGGAAAAAATGACAAGCTGGCCACAAGAATCTACAACAGAAGAAGCTATTGTGAACAAATATTAAGTTGATATTACTCTAAGCTCCCACATATGGATCATCATGGACCTGATGGTTTCCTTTTCACTCAAACATACACCAAAACATGGTATTTTGCTTCATAATTTTATGGTTATATTATTGGTTGAAGGGTGTTCTTTCGAGATTTGGGAATTTTTTATGCATGTGGGAACTACAAATATTTTATGGCTATGCTCCAAATCTATTATCAGGAAATGATGCATGAGGATATGATTTGCATTTAGTTTGGAGGAGAAGGATTATTGTGCACTCTATGATATTTTTATTACTAAATAGTCAATGCATTAATATGATACACATAATATAATTTTCATCCCTAGACTGAGGAAGATTACAATTTAGTTGATGAAGTTAATGATGATATCTTGTGTGTTGAAAAAGTGCATATGTTTACAAGAAATTAACTAAAGATAAGTCCCAGACAACAAGTGCATGAGTGTTCTAGCACAAGTGCATGAGTGTTCTAACATTGAAAGAGAAAATTGCAATTGTTACTTTCAGACCAGCAGGTAAAACAAAATTTCAATACATGTTCAAAATTCAGAGAAACATGAAGATTTTCGCAGAGACAAACAGGTTGGATCATTTACCTTGAATGGAATTGAAATTAGATTGAATGTTGAATCCTATAGGTAAGACCGTTCTTTCTTTTACAAGGGTCAGTATCTACTACACAAAAATCCAAGTGAGGCAGATCACTGGCTGAAAATGCAAATTAGTGGTAAACTCAAAATTTTGCCAAACTTCTATAACAGTTATATTTTTCCAAGATCTTATTTACAACTTGATCAATGGGTATTTAAAGCACTTTGGAACATTATCTTTTTGCTTCCTTCATGCAATAATGAGAAAAGTTGAAAATTCATTGTGGTTGAAATAAGGTTTGCCATACCTAATGGGTTTCTCAAATTGGATGTATTAAAGGATTTGATTACTAGAACTTGTGTGTAATCAATTTGTTGGTTGCATTAAGCAATGGGTTGCAGATCTTAAACCATTTATTTGGAAATATTATCAGCTAATTTCCTATAGCAGCTTGTTTTGTTTGTCCATTAGTGCCACTATTATGGAGATGAATGTATTTTATGACCTGGAGTTATTGGAATTCTCAAGCAACAAAATCATAGTGGACAGACAAAATCTCTCCTTATTTTTCATTGATGATGATAGAATGGATGATAGTGTCTTATCCAACAATCTGAATGCACATGAGTATAAAACATAGACATGAGTATAAAACTTAAACATGAGTATAAAACATAGTCTGAGATAGACAAGAGTTGAGACAATCAAGAGTTGAATTGGGCCTTTGAATTCTGCCACACAAATTCTATGATCTATAACTTTAGGATGAATTTCTTATAAGGTTGACAAGATTTGTTGTTTTCCCAAAGCGCTCTCTAAATGGTGAGGAAAAATCCAAAGCTGAAATTCACAGGTTTGAGCTATCTTGAGGATAATTTGAATTAGTCATAGTTGGTACACCAAGAATGAACAAATTCAATTACATATGATGTTGGGTTGAAGGCACTATTATACATATGATGTTGGGTTGAAGGCACTATTATATCAACAGTATGTTTCTCTTGCCAGAAGTATGAATGAGCTTTTGTATGGAGTTAATTTGTCTCATTAAAGAATTGCATGCTTTGTTTAAACCAAGATAATCAATTAGTTACCTTCAAGATCAACACTGAATGTGGAATCTGTGAGCATTGGGAACTCATGACATTAACAATCATGATGGCTAGTCATTTTTTATGGATACACATTTTTTTTAAACAGGGTAGAAATTGAAGTGGGCATTTCTCCCAAACGGTGATCTAGGTCTATGTGAAATTTGGTGAGTAGATGCACCAAGGTAATATGAGCAATACCTCAAATTTGCATAAAAACCCCATCTCGTAATTTTTGAGAAATCAAACATAATCACCTACAACCATTTTTCCTATATCTTGAAATTCGTCCATCATATCGAATTTATTTTCGGTGTGAAGAAGCATTGTTGTAAGAGGAACATAATCACGAAGTTTAAAAAAAAACAGTTGCATAGTTTTTGAGAAAACGACCATCATCACCTACAGCCAATTTGCATTTTCCTCAAAATCCGTGATGTTGGTTTCTCTAATTTTTGGTGCGGAGATGCATTAGAATGGAAAATACTTGCTTGCAAAATTTTAGACAGACCCAGTTTGTATTTTGTGAAATATTGGTTTAAGAAGTTTAGCTGCAACAGAGCTGCAACACATCTTTATTCATGTTTGTCTACAAAAGTGCAGAAATTGAAATGAGCATATCTTGAAATCGGTAAATTAAATTCTCATGATATTTGGACAGAAAGTTCATAATATCAAGACGAACAAACCTGGTAAATTTCAGCTGAATCCAATGCACGGTTTTTGAGAAAGTGTTCATCGTCACTTACAACCAATTTGCATTTTTCTCAAAATATGTGATGTGGGTATCTTTGATTTTTGTAGTATAGGTGCATTAGGAAAGTAAAAACCATCCTGCACATTTTTAGCCAAACCCAATTCGTCATTTGGGAGAAAATGACTTTGGAATTTTTCTACTCAAAAAGCTGTGACTCCGCTAAATTTAGCGCTCTTCGGTTGTGACTCCACTAAACTTAGTGCTCTTTGGGCTATGACTCTGCAAAAATAGCCACCAAATTCTAAACTAAAAAAATTGTGACTCTGCCAAATTTTATGCTAAACCCTTCCCTAAGCAGCTGCGACTCCACTAAATTTTATGTTAAATCCTTCGCTAAGCAGCAGCGACTCCACTAAATTTTATGCTAAATCCTCCGCTAAGCAGCTACAAATCAACCAATTTCCATTAAAATTTCAATTTATTCTTGATGCAACTATGCCAATGGTAAAATGAAATCAACAATTGAATGAGTCTTTCTAGTTTGGATTCTACATAGGTTTTGGGTTGCATGAGGACATGCAACAAGTTCAGTTTGGGGGAGATGTTGGGTCACGTATTTGCCCATATTATTATCAGCTATTGACATATATATCATCCCTCTTCTTCATATTATTATCCATTTTTCATTCCATTTTCAATCCATTTGTTGTAATTGGCCGTAAAATACCATGTTACTTCCATTGATGCTTTAGTGGTTAACCATGATTATATTCCTTTATTTTTAATGAAATGAATAATATTATGCATATTTCTACTGATGATGGTTTATGGAGTGATTTTTATATTAACAGTAGCAATACTCATGGTTCAAGCCTCCAGCTCATTATCAAATGGAGTTAACAAAAATCACATGCAATATCAAAACACCTTGATTTGTGTCTCAATTTTCGGGCAGAGGGAAAAGAATCTCAAAAATATGCGACATGGGTTTTGTGCATAACGTCCTCATTTGCTTGAATCATGAGGAAATATCTCAACAAATATACATTTTGAGATATACAGGTGGTTCAATGACAGGGTATTTTCTAGATTTGTAGTTATGGTTGGTTTTCCAAATTGTTGAAACAAATCAAGTCAGGGGTTCAGTTTCTCATTCTCCTCAGAGAATTTTATGTATAAATATGTAATCAATATCATGGGAAACGTAGGAGGAGATAAAGCAATGTTATTCTACATAATTTTATCTAGAATCTATTGTAATAATTCCATTATCATAATACATGCTAGCAGTTTCTTAATTCTTGAGTTGTAGACCTTCATTATGGAGATCCAGATCTACTTAGTGGACGAAGGGCCCTCTTCTTTGAGCATATGCTAGTAGTGTTGATTGTAAGTGTGTTATTGTTTATATTTTCTTATTATGTAGTTCATTCTTTCATTCATTAGATTCATCATAGGTGTATGCTTTCATTCATTAGATTTGTCATAGTTGGTTTTCTGTTAATTTGTTTGATACATTGTTGGACAACATAGCACTTCTTTTAAATCTATGCAATTAGATCTTGTTTAATAAGAATATATTTTGTTTGAATTGTCTTAGATTTATAGTTTGGTTTCATGAATGGTTTTTAGGTTTAATTTCTTTTCAAGAAGGTGTGATCTAGTTTACAAAGAGTTTTGATTTAATACCAATAGATCAACAGTGTCAGGTAGAAATTTTGCTTGCATAGATATTGCATGATAGCTTAGAAATAAAATACTTCCTCGAATTGATAATTTATGTTCTGGAAGTTCAGTTGTTTATTTGATTAGATAATTAATCCGACCAACACTCACCATGTTGCACCCACTGGAATATTATGTGATCATGGTCAATACAATTGTCCATAAGTAAAACCTCAGTGTTCCTTAGATATGGGAATATTTTGGGTGGAACCATGCATCCAATCCAATGAGAAAGGGTATTTTGAGCAGTCAAGTTCCCTCTAGAAAAATTTCTAGGAAAATGTTTGCATGATTCAATGTTGTTTTAACCCTCAAACAATAATAAAACAGAGTAAATCTCAATTCTAGGTGGTTTTAAGGTGATAATAACAACAAAGCGAAATATGGGAATGGTTGAGGTTTATAAATGAATTTCAAACCTTTTTTTGACTTCCTAACAATAGTGGGCAGCATAATCAACAAACCATGGAAACCTATGAATGAAAAGGAAGGACATTACGATTCAAATGGACTAGATGGTAATGTCCTTGGAACTATGCATGTAAGTTGTTGCTACCGTAGAATTTTCCAAAGTAATCTCTTTTCCTATTCTTTCTCAAATTGAATGTTCTGACAACTGCTTGAAGAAAAACATAAAGACTTAGAACCATTGATTTTTTTTTATAGTAAGGCTAGTAGAGAAGGTACATTAATGGAATAATTACAAGAAAAAATGTAAATATTTTCAGACATGTTTGAAAAATGTCATTGGAATTCTTCTAATAGATGAGTATACATACAGTAAACCAAGTCTTTTCAACATATTCATCAGGAAGTACTCTGTTTTGTAGGTTGCATATAAAACATATATCCCTTCTAGTTTTGATCAACAAACTAAACATGATAGAGTGGTGGAAATGTTCACATTTCAACACAAAATAATATGATGCCTAATTTGAAGAAAGCCTGATGCTCCTCGAAAGTCCTTGCAATTTTGACAAGGATCAAATTCCATTAGCCATTTACAGAAGCCTAGGAATTGAATTGTGTTGGAGTATTGAGGAAATTTTCATTGTTGGTTGATTTATGATCAGATTGTGGATCCAAAGATTTGGATGTAAACTCTTGACATGATTAGTAGTATTTAGGAAACTCTCATTCTACGCATGTTTTTGTATATCTTTATGCACTAAAAAAAACCTAAGGGGAGATATAGCAAAGGAAGTCATCAACAACAATTCTATAGCTATTAAGGCATAAATTACATACTCATCAAGACACTCCTGTAGAAGCAGATTAATGTTTGGGGCAGTGAAAAACGTTTCTTAAGAACCCCTCGGTTAGTTCCGTTGATCAGAACAGAGGTTGGTAACATAAGGAACAAATATGGGAAGCAACAAACCCTGAATATTCATACTTTGTAATAGTAACTAGGCCTCTCTTCTGGAATGTACATGGTACCTACTACCTAGGCTATAAAATTGGCCTCAAATAAAGGATATATGTTCATTCCAAAATGAAATCATATCATTTCAAGAACCATAATCAAATCATAAAACAAAAGGGACTGTTGAAGATGAAATGTGGTTGCAAGTGGCTACACAGAATATTTGATCACTGTAATATCTACATTAAGATTCCAACAAACATAACCAGCCAATTTTATGATTGGATGAGTTTCACTCTTGGAGACTTGTCATCACTATCCTCTTCATACCAAATACCTTCAATACCTACTATTGTGAATTTTACGTGAGGTCCTTCCATACTTATCTTTCAATGTTTCAAAATTAGGGTTTCTATCTCATTAGGGGAATATTCCATAAATTAACCCTTACTTGTTAGTCTAATTTCCTTCGTTGATTTGTTAAAAAAACCTGATTTTAAATTCAAGTGAAGTACCTTTATAATCTATAGCCTCGAGTTAATGTATTTAAGATAATAAACTCTAATTACCCTAGTGTCCCTAGGGTATCTTGGCTTTGTCCTAAATTCAAGTAGTGACTCCACTCTCTCTCTTCTCTTGAATGGACCAATATCCTTTATCAATCAAACCTCAAGATTCTATTTAAAAAATAGGGACAATTCATTATTGAGTCATCCATGGCTTGTAAATAATTCCATTAAGGTTAAAATCCACCATGGTAGAATACTCATAACAATAAACCATAATCACATCTATGTCATACAAGTGTTGGGTAACAAACCATCGAATTACCTTGAAGAAAGCATCACCCAAAACATATGAAACCAATTCCAGTAGCATTGGATCAAGCTAGCTAAATCCTCATGGGAGAAGTTAAACATAAGGTAATTGGGACCTTTCATTTCCCCTTAAACTAGAACATCTAAAATGAAGGTTTGATCACAGTCAAAGCCAAAAACCAAGCTAAGGAGAAAGACATATTTTTGATGCATAGTTGGGGGATCTTGGCTCATTATTTCAAGGATAAACCATAATAGTTGTAAGGTCACAAAATTAAGTATATAAATAAAATACTTGAGCCCTGAATGTATGGATACTCATAAGTACATTGATTGTATACCTATGCATTCGATTTTCTCAAATATGCATCACACAAATCTATGAGTTAAGATGAAATGTTTTGTTTGATCTATTATTTTTCTGCAGAAAATAGTGATCATAGGAGCAACTATACAAAAGGAAACCCTCAATAAATCGAGTAGACCTATGATTGAAAAAATGTCATGGAAAGGTGAACTTATATAGTTTGAGCTATGTGAAAGCATCTCAACCCAAATAAATGCTCATCATTAAAAATGTGAAGTGAAAGTAACCTCTATGAGTTTGAGTTTTGAAGGAATATAAAACTCAAAGAATGGATCTTATATGTATTCTGCATAGCTCAATAAGCTCTATGAGTTTCACCCGATAAGTTTTAAAATTCACTTTACAACCTGAAATTAAAAAGGTACAGAAGGTGTCTATACTATCTAATACAAATAGCTGATAATGGGGATGCACTTATACACCTAGAAAATATTTTCTTTGTCACAAATGTTCAGCGAAGCTTTGTTCTCATAAATCTCAACTTTTGGAGAAATCTTGAGTTTCATAGGATTTTCATTCCATAACTTTGTTTGATTCAAACTGATGTTTAACGACAATTATAAAACCAAACATTGATGCTTTTAATGTCGAACATATTGTTTCTTCAATGGGGCTCTTAATGCAAATTCTAAAAAGTCACTATTTTTAATGGTCCAACGGCACTTCAAAACCATATGTTTTGCAAATATATAATATCTCCAAGTATTGTCTTTAATGCACATAAAACCAAAAGAATGCATTCTATATGTAATATGCATATCTCAATAACCTCTATGAGTTTTACGAGATAGAATTTTAAAACTCACTTTACAACCTAACCTGCAAATTATTTGGAAGGTGTTTCTATAATCTAGTACAATTCATAATGGTGTGACTGCTAATCTAAGTAAAACCAACTAATTTCAATAGCATTCAAATCTAAATGACAAAAGATCAAATGTCACATAAAATAATTCAAAAAATTGCGAGACCCAAATAGTTTAATAATAACGACTTTGCAATATCCTTGATAGAAAAAAACAACTATAACAATGGATTCTAGAAACAAGATGATGTCTTCAATATACTACTTTAAAATAGAGCATGTTAGAGCTTCCCATCTTGATAAAAGCTAAGCTTCTCTAGTTGATGGTTGAATCAAAATGAAAAGGTGAGCATGACAAAATGAGCGTAGAATTGCCAAGTTATATCAATATTAGGGTGGTACTCTTAGGAATTAAATATCCTTATACAATATCAATAAAATTGGGGAAACTTAAACTTTTCATAAATTCTCACATATGAATCCTTCTTCTAGTCTTTCACCACTGGAAAAAATATAAAATAGCAGCAAAAATATCACACATAAAACTGAATAGGATTCTTCCTTACAGGAATCTAACTTAGAGAAGCCTTCCAATCCCAAATAAAAAATCAGTAACAAATAGCTAAGCAGTCGCAACACTAAAACCTTCTAAGAATAAAAGAATCTATTCTACCCAATTTTAAACAACCCAACTTGGGATTGGCATATAGTTATAACACCTCCTCTGTTTGATATACATGAATCATGGATAGTGCAGAAGTAGAGAATTTCCTATAAAAATAATGAAAAAGAAGCAAGACAAACTATTGTCACAACCTATGATTGCAAAGTCATCCATATACTTGTGTCATAGAATAACCCACAAGCTATGGATGTGCATCCCCATAATTATTTTGAAGTAAGTTAGCATTGACTACCTCTACCAAACATAAAATCTAAAACAGAGACTAGAAATATATTTTTAATATCCCATGACCCCATGTGTTTGCACACATTGGAAATAGAGGAATGAATCATGATAGATCACATTTTTTTGTAGAAACTGGTGGCGATCCAAATATCTAGGTCAAATTAGGTTGGAAATTAAGGGCGAGCGATAGATCCCGTTTGTTTTTTTGTATAAATCGCAGGTGACCAGAGGAATTTGTTTTGTAGAAATCGGGGGTGACGTTAGGAATTTGGGAGATTGGGGATTTATCTCATAGTGATATTTAGGTGAAATGGATTATTTTATTAATAATTAGTGGACGATTTTGATTTTTTCTAAAAAATGTTTTAATATACTAAATTCGTTGAGCAAAAAACTTAAAATCCTTTAAAATCGCACATGGGATATATTTCACCCCTAAAATCATCTACAAGGTTCACCCCAATGATCCAGTTGCTACTACATTTTCTACAACCACTTCTCTCTAGGGGGATACTTTAGGGCATGCTATATCTGAATTCGGTTATACTAGTGTCACCAATGTCTCCTCATTGGAGCTAACTCCTAACCCTACAATAGGTTTTGTTTAAATTCTTATAAGTGATCTCTTTGGTAGATCTTTAAACATCCTTTCTAGTTTGACTTTGTATAATTCTCCTCCTTCTTTGACAATCACTAGACTTAGTGTGCACTCTATTGCACACACCACTATGGTGGTGACTTCGCAGTTTGCCTCTAATCCAACTCAAAATTATTCTTTGAGAAGTGCTCCAATTCCTTCCATGAGTTTCTATAGTTTTGGAAGTCATCCTTTTCCTTCCACGTCCTATGCATTCATAGGACCTTTTGTACCGATTTTACATAACATTTCAATACCCACACCTCCTATTGCAAGATCTACTGGAAACGATGGTTACGAGCCTGTTTCACAGTCGCCTACATCCGCTTGGGTTCAACCAAAATAAACCAATATTGGTAACCAATAATATAGCGGGGCACAGTATAATAACCATATGTACGTACCTTACCCAGGAGGTATTACCAATCAATGGACACGAACTTCCTTTGTACCTGAAACCAGACTAAACCCGAGTCAGTCATTTTTAGGAAAAAACACACCCACTTACCAACAACATGTAGGTTGCGATGGACAACCTCAGCTGAACTATGGTCCTACTCATGTTTCCATGCCTTATAAATATTATAATTGTACTCCAAGCCCAATAGTAAAATCCCCATTTTGGAAACATTGGATTTTCTACACTTGTCAAAATTAATCAACGATCCCATTCTAAAGCAAGGCCATCATATATAATGAAGTTTGATGGAAAGCATGGAGAATACACTTAAAATTATGTTATGAAATTCCATATTTGTTGTTCATAAAAATCCTTGATGGATGATTCCATACGTTTGTGTCTCTTCCAAAGGAATTTGAATGGTACAACCTCTAAGTGGTACATTGAACTTCCACAACATTCGTTTGTGGATTTCAATTCGTTTCCAACAACATTTCTCACACACTTTCAGAGAACAATATGTTATGAGATTGGTACTGACCTCTTGAATTCTCTTCACCATACCACCTCCACGCACAAATCCAGACTAGCTGACTGATTCATGAAATCATTGTTTCCCCCTATTTCCATAGATGTGGCCATGGGAGGTGTTGTTACCAAGGAACAAAATATTAGCCACGTGTAGTACCTAGACCTAGTTTATTCCTATTTTGAGACACTATATGATTTGGTCCCTCATGCTCCTCACCTTAATATTGATCCTACCAATCCATCGTCTGAAACTCCCATAGATGGTGTGATTGGTTCAATCCATCCCCAACCCACAACAAAAACTACCAAGAAACAATTTTATTCTCCTTCCACAACCTCAAATCCTATTGTTTCCTCTGAGTTGAGCATGGTACAATCCTTGCAATCTCCCATAAATAAAAATAAGGGTAAGGGAAATCCAAAAACCCAAGAAACAATCAACAGAACCCCAATACTGTGACTCTAGAGAACGAGTCGAAATAAAATAGGAAGGATAAGTATCCATGCCTTTTGTGTGGATATGACCACTTCTCCAAGTAATGTCCTAGACCTGAAGAAGTGGTCATATCCACACAAAAGGACATTCCTTGGAGCTCTATACCTAGAGAATTCTAATACAATTACCTTTAATTTGGAGAATTTTAAACCGAGGCTCTCTGACCAACTTGCATTCTAGATCGAGGCCAAAGTGATTGGTAGGAAGGTTCATCACATCATATTGGATAAAGGATCCTCTATCTCGGTAATGTCTATGTCTTGATGGATAGCCATCGGTTCTCTTGAGGTTAACCATTTGCCAACCACATTGAAATCTTTTGATGGGAGAGGTTTTCATACCTATCACTTGTTACTGGATTTACCTATTGAGATAGGGGGAAATAACATATCTATTCACATATAGGTAGTTGAAACAGAATTGGATTACAACATTTTATTAGCAAGGAATTGTTTTTATTCCATGATGGCAACGCCTCATCGGTGTTTCAATTTCTCCAATTTCCTCGCTAGGAAAATATTATGACCATTAATCAGCTTGATTATTTCTCCCTCGATATCACTTCCACCATAGAAAATAATGTTCCTATGTTAGGGTAGTCATCCCATCCATTATATACTATAGGAGTTGGGCTTATGAAAGACTCTTCCCTAATGGGAATCTTTCTATCTAGTTCTCCTCCTTCTTCCACTCAAGTTTCCATGGTAAACATGATATCCTCCACCGCCAATGACACATAAAAAGGAAAATAAATTACTGAAACACCCTCTCTCGGTCCCCCTGAAGCCTTATACCGTTCCATTCAATCCACTTCTGATGCATACATCGATGATCACCATTTAGTAGTATTAGATCCTTACCATCTTCCTTATTGGATAGATTCCCCTCTCCCTTATCTTAACTATCTCTTACATAATTTTTCATCGGATGCATCCATTATGGATATTATGAGTTGGGATGAATATTTATGGGAAGATCTTCATCAGATATCATCTTTCCTTCTTAATGCCAATTTGGTAGAAGTTGATTTGTATCTCTCATTACTGATAATATAGTCGAACATCCTTAGTCAACATTGACATATTAGTGAAACAAGAAATTTTCTAACATATTCACGTAGGCCATAATTATTCAATGGTGGAAATTGAAATTTATCAAGCCCTTTTGAAATAATTTTGATATTTTTTTTCTAGGAGTTACGTGAAAATTCCCGGGATTGATTCGTCGATCAGTTTCCATGAGATCAAAACCTACCCAGCTGCAAAACCTGTTAGGCAAAAACTTCGTCATGTCTACCCTAGGAAAGCCATAGCGATAAAATCTGAAGTTGAGAAACTTTTGAAGGATGGTTTCATCTATCATGTGCCATTAAAAAATGGGTATCTAATATTTTTCCTATCACTAAGAAACATGGCACTATTAAGGTTTGTATCGACTTTAGGGACTTGAATAAGGCTTGTCCTAAGGACAATTACCCTGCTCCCTCCATTAGTTAGATCATTGAAAATAGTGTCATAAGCATGATTTTATCCTTTATGGATGGATTCCATGGCTATAATTAGATTGAAATATTGCACGTTGATCAACATAAGATGACATTCATTTCCCCATGGGGAACTTTCACCTATCAAAATATTCCTTTTGGCCTAAAACAAATTGGAGCCACTTTCCAATGATCCATGTCATATTCCTTTCATGATATAAAGCATATAGTGGAACAATACTTGGATGACCTTCCCGCTCATTTGCAACAGTGAGAATACCATATCGAGAATATGAGGGTTATTTTACTTATATGTCACCACTGTAACATTCGTCTTAATCCACATAAATGTGTTTTTTGTGTGGAGTTTGGACATTTAGTTGGTTTCATTATTTCCAAGGAAGATATACACATTGATCCTTTAAAAATCATCTTCATTGTGTCCTTAACACCTCTGATGAATATTACAGAACTTTAAAGTTTACAAGGGAAGGAAAAATTTATGTGTTTTTTTGTGTGCAATTTTGCAAAGAAGACACATGGATACACTATATTGTTGAAAAATAACACTCAATTTATATTAGATGATCTCTCTCAACAATATTTCAAAAATATAAAACAAGAAATCACACACTCACCTATATTGTACACCCCTGCATCCTCGATTATTTGAAAAACTATATTCTATATCTCGCGGCCTCCACTACTACCATCGGTATGGTATTAGTGTAGGAAGATGAAAATGGTCAGGAACATGTGATATACTGTTTGAGTAAGAGTCTTTTAGACTCCAAAACTTAATAGTCACATGTTGAGATGTTGGATTTGGCTACGGTCATAGTGGTGCAATGTTTTCATCACTACATCCTACTTTACACCACTATTGTTTTCGTGGACTTAAACCCCATGTATTACATTCTAACTCGCTAGGTACAAGGGGAAAATAATCTTGTTCGACTGTCATTATTCAAGAGTATCACCTTGAGTTTTCCAAATCTACATCCAAAAAGTAATTACTCTTTGCAGATTTAATGTGTGACCTTTCCTGCATTACGAAGGAAGTTGAACCCACTAACTTTATCTCTAATGAGTTTTTTTCCTGATTAGAATGACTGACCCTTGGTATGGATATATTATCATATATCTCCATACTCAATGATTCCAACCTGATTTATTCTGCGACAACCATCATTACATTCATCACCACGTGAAATATTATCTCATCCTTAATGATACCTTGTATCGATGTGGTATTGACTCTATTTTTTGATGATTCCTCATAAACGAAGAGGCTGAACAAGTTCTAAATGAATTCCACTATGGAGCATTTGGTGATCATCTTTCTAGGATGGATACAACTCATAAAATAATTCATGATGGTTATTTATATCCCTTTATATTTAAGGATTTCCACGAAGCGGTTAAGAAATGCCCACCTTATAAGATGTTTTATCCAAAAAAGTGTGCCCACCATGCTATTTTAAACCTCGTCATTGTAATGGGCCCTTTTTCCAAATGGGGGATTTATTTCATGCATTATAAACCTACCTTAGTCATGGGTCATAGTTACATCATTGTGGCCGTGGATTATTTCACAAAATGGGATAAGGAAATGCCTACATATGCATAGGATGATAAGACTACCACCCTCTTTCTTTCTAACGATGTCATAGTTAGGTTTGAGTTTCCTCAATCCATAGTTACCAATCAAGAATCCCATTTTCATAATGAAATGATGAATGATATAAGTGCTAAATTGGATTTTCGCCATGAAAAATCAACTCCATACTATACTCAAGCTAATGGCCAGTTTGAATCCATTCATAGGGTTTTAAAAATTATGCTTTGCAGGATGTTAGATGAACATAAATCGAATTGGAACTCAACTCGTTTCTCAGCACTATGGGCCTACAAAACCTCTATAAAAACAACTACCATATTCGTGCCTTTTGAATTGGTATATAGACTATAATATTTTATACCTATTGAGTGTGAAAAACCATCCTTAAAACTAGTTGTCAAACCTTTTTCGAATACGTAAGTTGAGGAGGACCATTTTGTTTATTTCAAGAGCCTTGATGAAACGTGATGAGATGTTGCTCTAGAAAACGAGTCATAGAAGAAGCATGTCACGGCACAATACGATAAGTCAATCCAGCCTCATGTCTTTAATTAAGGAGACCGTGTTCTGACATACGATTAGAAGCATGATGAGGTAGGAAAGGGAAATTTTGAATCAATATGGTATGGTCCCTATGTCATTAGTTATTAGAGAAAGGTGCCTATGAGCTAGTATATTATTATGATGTGATACATTTCAAGAATCCTCATAGTGTGATTTACCTGAAAAGGTACTATGGTTGAGAAATTTCACATTAGTACCTTGTATATATATGTGTATGTTTAACTTTTAGTGTGGTGTGGTTTGAGCCTTGTCCTATCCATAACTACCCAACCTATGTCATGTTTTGACTCTATAGGTGGCATATTTCTATGGATTTTTGGATTGTTCTAGTCGTCATAATATGAATCTCACTTCAACAGCCTCAGTACTCTATTTCCAAGACCGTGACTTAGTTAGTTTAGGTACAACTTGCGTAGGTCCAGCTACAAATAACATTGTTAAATATGATGTAGTGATCAAATTGTTGACTGAATCTTCGTCCTATGGTGTCAATCACATGATTGTTTATGTTGACTCTGAATTAGTGGTTTCCTAGTTAAACCATGTTTATGCCATCCTCAATCTTGTGCTTCTTCGTCTCTTCTAAAGGGTACATCTTTTGGAATGGTCATTTGAAGCAATAACTTATTAATTTTTGATTCACATGCAAATTATATTTTGGATTGACATATTGCCCATTCTTGACATTTTGGTAATTTAAGATAATAGATACATTTGTAAAATCAAATAGTGTAAGAGACAAGACTCATGTAAATAATCCATTTCATAATTCCTTGTGCACCACAAATGAAGTTTGTACAAAAATGGTTGGTACAAAAATGTGGTCCTGATACCAATCTGAATCACGGTATCATTCAGTATAATAGGACAACAAAAAACTAAAGTACATATATTTCACTCTGCATCTACTGCTGAGCCCTAGTGATGCACATGGTAGCACATAATCGCCCTTGCCACCCAGCGTAGAATGTGACCAAAGATTTCTAACACACTAGTTATGTGTTGCTGGTATCTCCTTGGGAGGTGATATACTAATATTTTGGGTATGTATAATGTAATCCTTTGTATTTTCTCCTCAACCTCCAGTATCTCATCATCAACTTCTTGGTGCATGATTCTATCCCCTACTTTCTTGTCGATAGGTGAGCACACTCCTCGCCTAGTTTCCCCAACATCTGTACAAAAGGAAATCCTGTCTCAGTATCACAAATAAAAATTATAAAATCATAAAATATAAAAAACAGGTATTTTAGTGTATTTCTTACAAATATCACCCCACTACTATTCCTCGAGAAGAGATAAGTCTGGATCACCACAAATTTTTTTGCCTGCATAACTAGGAACGTAATCAACAAAGGTTGTAACTACTACCACAACTGTACATTTGACTAGTGATTCTTTATACGTCATAGGATTTTTTAAAACACCCTCATACATCTTCATCATCTATCTTAACTGGATCAACTTCTGCAACCTCAATATGTAACTACTGAATCATCTTCTATGTGTACTAGATCATCTTCTACAACATCAGTATGTGGATACTGAATCATCTTCTCTGTGTATTGGATCATCTACTACAAAATCAGTATGTCGATACTAAATAATAGTATGTGTGAAATAGATCATATTCTACAACATCAGTATGTGAATACTGAATCATCTTCTATAATATCATTATATGAATACGAAATCTTCTTCTTCCACATCAGTATGGGAATATTGGAACATCATCTGCAACATCAGTATATAAGTACTGAAACATCATCTACAATATCACTATGTAAATACTGAAACATCATCTACAACATCACTATGTAAATACTAAAATATCATCATCAACAACACCATCATTAGCATGTTCGTGCTAAAAACAACATCATCAATAAATGCTATATAATCCTCTACATTACAAGCATAGAGATGTTGGAACATCATCATCATCAACATAAAAATGTCGAAACAAAATCATCAGCATCAATATATATATACTAAAAATATCTCATCAATCATCTCAACAATTGTCTCCTCAATATCAATATGAAAATATTGAACCTGCTACATCAGTATAAGAATATTGAAACTATCTCAACAATCATCGGTATGAAAATACTGAAACCACATCTTTTCGACTAACTATTTGGGAGCAGTATCTTGGTGAGCTCTTGGTTAGATCCATCTAGACATTTTTTCTAACTTACTAACCCTTTTGAGTCAACAGGCCTAGTGAGAATATGTACAGAAGATTCATCAACATTACATAAATGACATTGTATAGAATAATTCCAACTCCATTTTTTTTATTCCTAAAAACAGAAAGAAGTCCACATTTTATTCCAATTTTAACAATGTCAATATGTTTCAACATTTAGGAAATATTAAAAAAATCCACACTCATTGCAGTTTTAACAATGTCACTACTCACTTTTTCAATAAATACAAAACAAATAAATAAAAGAACGAAATAAAAGTTCATTGCAGTTTTAACAATGTAGATTCTGACTGCTTCAAAAATATCACAAATTCTATCACAATGGTTACTTCTATATACAAAACCATAAGAGTTTCCTTCACCATTTTTTGTAAATGGATGGAAGGAAAAATCGAAGGAAGATCTAGCTTGCTACTTATAATCACTAAAGGGGAAATATATCCTATACTAGTAGGCACAATCAACTACTTAGTTTTGCCGATAAACATAACTAATCACTTAGTTTTTTAAATGTGGTTGGATTCTAAACAAAAGGTAAAAATATATAATTTTATGTCATACCAGATTGTTAGAATTAATATATGCAGAAAAAAAATACTATTTAATAAACCCCCCCAAAAAAAAATTGTTACCCTTTTATTTAACTTCCCTTTAATTGAAGCTTATTTAAATAATCAAAATGCATTTGAGCATAAACCATGAAATGAATCCCTATTATACAGTTATTAATATTGGGTTAATCTTGTTCATCCTAAATCCAAAATATAAGATAATATCTAAATGCCTATGAACATAATAATTCCACTATGTTAACTATTCAAATAATAATAATTGTTCAAAAATTAAATATAAGTTACAGCTATATCAGTTTGTACATTAGAATCGAAACACCTGTTAGGATTTTCTAGGAGCACGAGGATTATCCAACCATGCCCCATCAGGATGAATCTGGTAAGCGTTGGCATTGGGATATGCATTGTACGCAGAAGAATCCAAAGATTGTGTGTACCCAATTGCTACAGAGAATAGAGGATGAACTACATTTCCATTGGGTCTTGCATTGTACACAGAAGAATCCAAAGATGGTGTGTGGTACCCTACATTTCCATTTCCATTGCCATTTCCTTCCCCACGAGGAGAGGTCAGATGAACTATGTGAAAATATGGATCGTTGCAAGATTAAACAATAATATGAACAGTATCAGCTGCTACAAGAACACCTTCAACTGTTCCTGAAATGACCTGCTTGTTATAATAAGCAACCAGACTTGGAGAATCACAATGTGGGAGATAAGAGCCAGAGAGTGAGAGTATCTGAAATATGCCAGCGAAGTATGTCACCACTGAATCAGTCTTGTAGATGGTCACATTAGCCACCATCCCTGTAGAACTCATCACATAGATTCTCGCTGTCCCAATCCTTTGGTAAACTTGATGTAGCTTCTAAACTATATCAGCGCCAGGTTCAACTAGTACAATATGAAGCAACATTGCATCAACATCGGTATCTTGGTTGACTAGAGGGTTTTCTTTAGGTTTCTTTTCAGACCGATCTAGATGACCACTTCTTATTGGCTACTGCATGTGGTCACTATTAATATTGACGTTCCCTTGACCATTGTTGCTCCTTCTATTTTCTTCAATTACCCGGGGGTTGCTGGAAACCAGAGACCTAATCCTGCGTTCAATTTCTTGTCTATCATAAAAGGAATAATTTTGCTCCATTATGGCCGATGGATTCAGCAAGGCCAACAAAAAGTAAAAGAATAATGTTGATTATGGCAGCACTGGAAAAATCCCTATCTGCAGACCCCTATCTGATTAGATGAACTTGAGAAAAAAAATGACCTTTTTAAACTATTATATACATGAAAAAAGAAATGGCCTTTATGTACAAGCCATCCCATTTCCTATTATGTATTGTACCAAGCCAACTTAATTTTATTACCAACCTAAACATTAAAGGTTGAATGCTGAGGGATTATACCGCAATTTATGGTTTATTTCATTTGTTAAGCATAATTTTCGGTACGGGTACATGAAGGTTAGGAGAATAATCCAAGGAGAATGATGAGAAAAGTATTAATAAACAAATTAATGGGAAATTGCTCATAGATAGAATAGCAATAAACAAGGATCCTCAATTCATTGAAGATATAAATAGCGAGGTTGATGGGGTTTCGTTTGGTGGGTTGAAGTGATTGATGATAAGGTTTATGATTTTTGCTTGGTGGGTTGAAGAGATAGATGATAAGGTTAATGGGTTTGTGTATGGGTAGAAATTTGGAGGTTGATGGAGTTTTTAATGTGTTGAAGAGATAGATGATAAGGTTAATGATTTTTTTTTGGTGGGTTGTAGAGATAGATGATAAGGTAAATGGGGTTGTGTTTGACGGGTTGAAGAGATAGATGATAAATTAAATGGGATTGATTTTGGTAAAAAATTCTCACAGATAGAATAACAATAATGAATTTTTTTTGTGGATTAAAGAGATAAATAATTTGGCTCATGGATTTTTGTTTGTTGGATTTAAGAGATAAATGATAAGGTTAATGGAGTTATGCTTGTTAGATACTAGTAGTGATAAATCTAACAACTTATATAATCTTAAATTATTGCAATATAGGTAATGTTAAATTCTAAAAAGGTTTGTAGTTTAAGGATTTTTTTTAGTGGTTATTGGATTCAAAGTTAATATAGATTTGTGTTGGTTGTAAAAATATACTACAAAAAATGCTATAGAGCTAGGTATTATGGATAAGGGTTTATTTTGCATTGTTGATCAAGAATGGATGTTAACTAAGTTTCAGCAAGTTCATGTATTTTTTGTCATGTTAACTAAAAATTGTCAATTTCACAACCTCCATTAAATTTCCATATGCATCCATTCGTCATGGTTATCCTCTCACATGTCCTATTGTGAAGTTGGTTTCTTTGTGTTTGGTTCATCATATTGGTCATGTTCATATTTTGTATGAACAAAACAATTTTTGTTTTGCACTCTTGGTAGTCTATTAAAGTTTCAATAAGTTCATGTATTTTGCGTCATGTTAGCTAAAAATTGTAAATTTCAGAACCTTCATTAATTCTTCATGTGCATCTATTTGGCATGGTTATGTTCGCACCTGAGTTCAAAAAGCTATAAAGTATCCCCTCGGGTCCTTCCATTCCAAAAAAATACCAATATATAAGAAATATATAATATTCTAACATATATATTATATCGTTAATATATTATTACATTATAATTTTAATATATTAATATCATTATCATTATCATCTATTTTTAAGGTTATTGCAAAGAGACACACCAAGTTTGTGTATTAAACCTCCTTGTTTGTGGGACAAAGGACCTTCACATACACAAATATTTGCTAAATGTACTTAATATATTATATAATATTAATATATTGATATACTACATATTTAATATATTAATATACTATATTAATATAAAATACTAATATAATATAATTGTTAGATGTAATATTATACACTCTAAATTTAATGTGTAATATCTCTCTCAAGTAACCATGATGTTTTATGTCCTAAAACCCTAGTGTTTCTTTCCTACAAAAGGTATTTTGTAAATAAATAAACATTAATGTGAAACTAGACTATATGCAAGTTCTTATTTTATTAATTATTATGTTATTTTAATAAATTTTTTGATTAAATTATACCTTTGTGACAAAGTTGAGGCGTGGGTCCAAGTGGACCATGAGTTGGCATTCATTAATGAAAACAATCAAGAAAATCAATAAAATGACAAAAGCACTCAAGCCAAAAAGATGTATCTTGCAAATTTAGTCATAAGAGAAAATCTAGGATAAAGGAGGAAACTGCAAAAGAATATGTTAGGGTAGAAAATAAGGAAACTTTTGGAGATGTAGTTTCTAAAACAGAGAAAAGGAAATTCAAGTGATTAGGTATCTAAAAATTCAGTATCCTAACTTGTCTTTTGGTTCTCTTTCAAACCCTAGTGCAATTCCTATTTTTACTTGGTAAATTTTCCCACCTGTCAACTACTTGTCTAAACTTTTATCATATAAATTTAGTGGATCTTATTGATGCCTTAGGTTCATTAAAGGGGTATAATATCACTTTCCTCCACTCCCCTGTAAGTAACCTCTTAGTGAAAACATATTTCAAATAACTAATTCAAGTTATGGTTATGAGGATCCCACAAGTGATAGAATACGACTTCGAACAATATATAGAAGAAACCCTGTATGTTGACGATGACCTACCAATATTTGAGGATGATGAATTATATTATCCATAATATAGATAAGATATAAGTTTTGAACCTTTAATAGTCAAGAAATACTTCACCAAGGTGATAGAATCATTTGAAACATGCCTCGTTGCTACCAGGAGTATCTAACATTGGGGAAGAATATTTGTGCAATCATGAATTTCAAGGTTTATGTCTATTTCAAGTATGTATTTTGGATTCCAAATTTTGATGAGTATTCATTCAATGGAAGAAAACCATCCATGGAGGAACAAAATTGTTCCACCTCTTTGAGTAAAAAGGAAGAAGAAGGAACCAAAATTGCAGATTCATAAAATCCATCTACATGTTCAAGCATAATCAGATTGTTTGGTTTTTAGTCAAATAGAGATTCTAAATGTTTTGAAATGAGTACCATTCAATATAGAGAATTCTCAATTTTCCTCAAAGAGAATAGAAATGAATTAGAGGCAGAGATTCATGAGGTGGAGTGCAAGTGATTGCAAGGTGACTGCATGGGAGAAGAAAATGAAGTTGAATGCGCTTCCATCTTCTTTGTGGGTGATTTCTAGATCACTACTAAGGATTCTAGCTCATGTTATGGTAGTGAGACATATTTTTTATCATAACAAAAATAATGTTATAAATCAGATTTATAGTCACCTATTGAGTGTTATAATGAAGAAGGAGACAAGGCCACACCATTTGGGTGTGAACCCAAGAATTTGGTGGAAGAGAAGGCTGCCATAATGTCCCTACATGAATATTATGAAGGTCAAATGCCAAGGTATGATGTATTTTATGATTTATGAAAATATCGCATTTGATTGCAACCTTTGTAGATACCATCCAATTCACATCATGGAAGTGATTTTGCAAAATATTTAAAGCTAATCGGTATGTGGAGAATGTGATTTCTATTGTGGATCCACCATACCAGCAAGACGACCTTATGTGTCAGCCATTTGAAGGAGACACATTAGTGGAGGATATTCTTTGTAGTAGATTGATAAAGGAGGATATATGGAATCTTATCACAACCATGAAAAACTTTCTTGACAACAATTCCTTGGTGGAAAGATGTTGTTGGAAATATTTTGGAGGAGAGTTGGAAGGAGAATCCTTTCTAGAAGAGTTCACAAAACTTAAATAATCAATGGTCCATATGAAGGCGAACTACATGAACTTACTATTTGATGATCTCCTCATGGTGGCTAAAATTTACCATTATGCATTCATGAAGGAATCTGAGGAGTATGAAAGGATCCATAGAAAATGGGAGGCTACATATGATTTAGTGAAGAGAACCCAAGAAGCTCTTCAAGAGTCAATGTGTATATTGATCAACTTTGAAAGGAGTTGGATGTACTGCACCCTCCATATTGCATGGAAAATGATCATGTGCACATGGTATGATGTAATTTGGATGTGCTGTAGGAACGTCATGTGGAGGAAAAACATCAGGAAGGTTCACATTTGCATATGCTTGTGAATAACTGTGATGAAGAAAAAAATTTCCAAGCACTTATTAAGATTGAGAAGAAGGATAAAGGGTTCTTAGATATGGGAAATATATTTTAGAATATGCCAATTGAATTAAAAATAAAAATTGATTATTCATTCATGGATTGGGTTGGTAAATATCTCACTAAAATGGAGGATCAAGGATGCACAAGAATTGCTTGCATCAGTAGAGGGTTATTTGGTATGCAAACCAGTTAGATTTTTATCATTTAAGAAATATGATCTAGGATCTTATCTGAGAGAATAACATGCATAGAAATAAACACAAGAGACAAGAGACACAAATAATTTTCCTTAGGGAAACCATAAAGGATAAAACCCCGCAACTTCCTCAGAGATAGAATGAGCACCAATGGCAGCAGTAAAACCCAAAAGATAGAAAAGATGATCTCCATAGTTTTTCTCTCTCTCATTGGAGAGAGATTCTCCTCTCTCACTAATGCACCCCAGTGAGTGATCATGTGTATGATAAATAGAGAGTCTCACTCTCTATTTATATTCTTTCGTTCACTTTATTTCCACTCCAACATGTCGGCCTCACTTAACAATTACTTACTAGGGACGACATCTCTAGGAGAGTATAATAACCCTAGTGCCCTGCAACTGTGGGGACTTTTCCCTCCAATCAACACTAGAGGGTTAACCTTAACTCAATTGTGGGGACTATTTCCCTGACTTGCAATGGAGGGTTAAACTCAATGACTTTATATGACTTGTTTACATTATTGATTCTCCCAATAGGAATATCGATGTATGACATGATGCAATTACATTATATATAATTCCAAAAATTAACATCGAGGTACAATACATAAGATATACAAGTGAATACATTCCGAAGTTACAAATACATCAACACTCTCTCTTAACTAGGAAGGTATTCTCTCGACACAATTTATCAGCACAAGTCTTCTTCTCTACATCATCTGGATCAACATCAATTCATCTTCATATTCAAGTATGGATCTGGATCATCACTGGATCTGGATCATCACCGGATCATCATCATTGGATCTAGATCATCATTGGATTTGCATCATCACTGGATCATCATCACTTGATCTGGATCATCACTGTTGGATCATCATTGGGTCATCATCACTGGTGCTATCTCAATTATACTCATCACATGAAGTTCTACAAAGCCAACCCTTTTTCATGATGGTTGTAGTCCTAGCCGCCATGTA
The DNA here is from genome assembly GCA_001517045.1 of Pseudotsuga menziesii. Classification (NCBI taxonomy): domain Eukaryota; kingdom Viridiplantae; phylum Streptophyta; class Pinopsida; order Pinales; family Pinaceae; genus Pseudotsuga; species Pseudotsuga menziesii. The sequence continues at coordinate 395,974 of LPNX010074943.1, read as the reverse complement.
GGTATTTATCTTCATTAGCACTTATATCTCACCATATGTAAGAAAGGCCTGCCCAGCACTTACATATGACCATGGGAGGAACACATCCACCACCATGTCGGAAAGGCACACCCAACACTCACATTTGACCATGGGAGCAACACATCCAAGAACCATGTTAGAAAGGCCTAGAACTTACATCCTACCATAGGAGGAAGACATCCAAGAACCATTGTCAGAAAGGCCCAACACTTACATTCGACCATGGGAGGAACACATCCAAGAACCATGTGAGAAAGGCCGAACACTTACATTCCCTAGCATGATAGGACACACCTACTATCATCTCTGAAAAGGCCCATCACTTACAACCATCAGCATGATAAGACACACCTACTACCATATGTGGAAGGGCCCATCACTTACAACCAGTGGCATGGTAGGACACAACTACTACCATCCATGGAAGAGCCCTGCACTTACAACTAGTGGCATGGTAGGACACAACTACTACCATCCATGGAAGGGCTCTGCACTTACAACCAGTGGCATGGCAGGACACAACTACTACCATCCATGGAAGGGCTCTATACTTACAACCAGTGGCATGGTAGGACACAACTACTAACATCCATGGAATTCCTCTGCACTTACAACTAATCATGTGGGATCCAGTCCCACAGTCATATCAAAATGTCTCTTAATTCTAGGCTAAGTATTCCTGGTAACTGACCAGGTGCCTCCATCTCCTAGAGAAATGCCTTCAATACTTATATCTGATCATGTGGGAACACATCCCTCAATCACATTAGAATGGCTCTTCACATATCATGTGGTAACACAATCCACAATCATATCAGAGCATCTCTACACTTATATATAACCATGGAAGGAACCAATTCTTTTCACCATGTCAGAATGGCTCTGCACTTACATCTGACCATGGAAGGAACCAATCCTATCACCATGTCAGAAGAGCTCACGGACTCATCACTTCCCCTTGGAAGTAACCTCGATCTGGAGAATACCAAGATTCTCCCTGAAGTACTCAAACTTCACTTTTTCCATTTCTAACATAGAATCACATCAGGGCTGATTATGTCCAATGATAGCCTCCAAGCTTCGCCAGGACCGATTACATCCGAGGAAAACCTACAAGTCTATTTACATCTAAGAAACCTACGAGCTTCACCAGGATTTATGCTCAAACAATCTGTCTCACCGACTATGCTATAACTCCTTCTTTTGAGAGATCTCGATCTGGATCACATACTGGAGCTTCACTACTTCTCTCTCAGTTGTACTCAGCACCATGCAGGACTCCATCCTTCCAAACCAAGAGATCACACCTGATCTCATACTGAAGTAGCACCTCGAAGTGCTCTTCCTATCAATGGCACTACCTGACCAATACAAATCCACATAACCCTCCAGTTTAATCTTTCGATTTGTATCATACTTGAGCCCATACTCAACAATACCCTTCAAGTACCTCACTGCATGTTTTGTAACCATTAGGTGAACATGTCTCAATTTTTTCACAACAAAGCAAATATCTAGTCTTGTATTCGTCGGGTACATCAAGGAACAAATCATCCGACAATACATAGTGGCATCAACCGACTCTGATGAAGCATCACTCAATAGCTTCATCTTCGATGCCATAGGTGTGGTCATGGCCTTGCATTCCATCATCCTGAACCTATTTAGTATATCTACTGCATACTTCCCTTATCCTAGGGAAATTCCATCTGCATTCTTCCACACCTCCATTCCTAGAAAGTAGTGCATCATACCCAAGTCCTTCATGTCGAAGTCAACAATGAGTCTCCTTATTGCAACTTTAATGAATTCCTCTTTTCTCTCAGGAATAAGTCATCGACATATAACAGGAGCATCACTAGTCTTCCACCTTCAACCTTGAAGCAAAGGTTGGATTCCACTTTACTCTTAGTAAATCCTAGAGTCATTAGTAAGCTATCCATCATGTCATACCATGTTGAACCTCGGGACCTTCTGCATTCAACCCCTTTGGAGCGTAGCATAATTCTCCCTCTGCCTTTCGTACGTTATGCATTAAAACATTCTATACTAGGGTGACAAGTAGCTTCCTCTGCTACTAATATTCTATGTATCCATCTAGGGTCATTGGATACCAATATCCTTTATCTTGAAAATGTTCTTCTCGCACCCATCTATGAGCTTTTCATCCTCTATAGGTTTTCATCTTCAACCTTGTAGAAAAGGTTAAGATCTTCATCACTCTAGGTGATATTCAAGCTGCTCATGTATGTGTTATGTCATTGGTGTCTTCTGATCCTGTATAAGGCCTTTAATTTGGACACATGATTCTTCCTATCATGTGTCTTAACTTTTGGTGGCTGCAAATGTCTCTTTGTAGTATATGCCTTCTTTCCTTGAGAAGCCTCATACTATGAATCATGCCTTGTATCCTACGATGTTTCCACCTACTACATGATGGAACTACGAAATTCCCTTCAGGTCTCGATACTGCATCCTAGACATCATTCTTCATTTCGTATTATTAGAGTGAATCTTGAACTGTCGTCACTTGTTCTTCGAAAAAAGTCTCATCCTTCTTTTCTTGTAGGATATTGTACGCGATATTTCCTACAAGTCAAATGCACCAGTTGTATGATTAGAAACATTTCATAATGCATATTCATAATGGTAAATTCTTATGCATAAATATATGATCATGCAACTATTTTATCCAATACAACATTCATCCATATCTCACGAAAACTTTCTAGATGCCTTCCATCTTTACCAGGACAACATTGAGATTGTGCACTAATCCAATATGTCAACAAAGAGGTTTCATTCTAGATAAGTACCAATGGAGAGTTGTATAGAACCATGACCTACTTACCCATCACATGCATATTAGTAGTATATTGTCATTAATGTAAACATTCTATCATGCATACTACATCAACTAAATATAAACAAATGAATAAAAAAAACAAAATCATGAAATGACAATTGAATACTTATCTTTATTTGTTTCATGGGTAGACTCCTTCTTGAGCCTTCAGCTTCATCATCTTCTTCATTCATAATAGCATCATTTATTATCCAAATGCCAAGATGGATAAGAGGTTCATCAAGAGTTGAGTTCTTCATATTCCTCATTGCTTGAGGGATCTTCTTTGGATGGTGAGAGCTTGATCTTCATTTTCTCCCATCTCCTTTTCTCTTATTATGAGTTGAGCTTCTTCTTGTGTGTGCTCTTCCTAGACTCCGTTGAAATTAATCACTTCCTTTTGGCACACATTCCTCGAATGAATCAATCCCATGATCTTGGGAGGCCATTCAAAGTGGTTATCCAAAATTCTGCATTCTCCACTTCTTCTTCTACCGCTTCAAGTTGTTCTTTGATTTGAGAGACCCTTGTAAAGTATGATTGTATGTTCTCTGCATTCTAGATATTCACATTCTTTAACCAGTTTCTTAAGGTTATCTTCTGATTTATGTTCTTCCCTTCAAATAGCTTGGTTAAGGAATCAAACATCTCTTTTGGTGTCTTTAGGGAAGACACTTGTGGTATAAGGTGATCCATGATTGAATCAACAATTATCTTCTTGGCCTTGACCAATTTCTTCTTTTGCAAGGATTTTAGCCTCAACTCTCTCTAGAAATGGAACCTCTCTAATTATGTAGGTGTCCAATTCATTTCCTTCAAGAACTAGTGAGATCCTATACTTCCATGCTTGGAAGTTTTTAGCCTCACCAAGCTTGTTATCAATATAGTGTGATTAGTCATCCTTAAATGAGAACCTCAACTATAAATAGAAAAATATTAGATCTTATCAATTTGAGGTGTCCATCCTGGTTCTGGAGCTAGCTGATCTAGGGTTTATCAGAGAAACCCTAATTTTAAAAACTTGGAATCTTTTAGATATTATTGGATATAAAGATATACCTCTTCAATGCGAGCTATCCAATGTACTCCTTTTCTAAAAATAGTGGAGGGAAGCCCCTGGAATAGGAAACCCTAGCTTACCAATTTATTCTACAAAATTGGCTGATATTGTTTATGCGGTATATCTGACATTAATGCTCCTCTGTGTCTAAAATTTCGTACTAAGGTATCCTAGTATAGCCTTGTTCCAACACCAGATGTTTTATCAGAATTGGTTTCAGGAATTTAGACTTCTCAGCATTTTCACAAGGTGACCTGTTTCAGGACTGTTCAACATAACAAAGTTGTACAGACTATTACGTGTCACTATTTCATCTTCAGGGTCTAGAAATTTTACCACAGAAGGTATAGTTCATGCCACTTTTGTAAAATCTTGATAAATTTCATTTGGACCTTCGTATCCCGAGATATAGCAATTTTCTCTAGGTGTCATGTTTGGGGAGGAATGCTAGAAGAGGCTGGACCCTAACTTGGAGGAATAATATCTCCTAAAATATAGTGAATAGGACGCTGAAACTTGGACATAGTGTACATCAGGAATTTATATTTGGCTTGTGAAAGTTTCTCCTTCTGAGCGTTCTCCAATCTCAAGATATAGCGAATCTACCACAACTTATCAGTTTCAGTATTTTAGGGTTTTTCGGGCCCAGGGTCAAACAAGGGTTTGACTTTCCTAGAGTTTCACCCAACCAAAAATATTGAACTATGTCTCTAAACTTCAATTTTGATGAGGAGAGTAATCCTATGTTGGGCTCACTCAAAAATTCCTCTTCTGTGAAAATCCCTAATTTCTTGCACCAAAAATTTAAAATGCCCGGAATCAAATTCTGCTTCGACAAAAAGATGCGCCCTTCAATGCAGAGTTATCCTAGCTTTATTTTTCTGATAGATTGTGTAGAGAGACCAAAAAAATTAAGAATCCCTAGCTTCTATAGTTGCATAGTGTCTGCTTCTCAGGCTAGCTATGATACCATGTTATATTTTTATCATTTAAGCAATATGATCTAGGATCTTATCTGAGAGAATAACATGCACAACAATAAACACAAGAGACAAGAGACACAAAGAATTTTCTTGGGGGAAATCATAAAGGAGAAAACCCCACAATTTCCTCAAAGATACAATGAGCACCAATGGCAACAGTAAAAGCAAAAAGACAAAAAATATGATCTACACAATTGTTCTCTCTCTCTCACTTGAAAGAGCTTCTCCTCTCTCACTCATGTGCCCCAGTGAGTGAGTGTGTGTATGATAAATAGAGAGCCCCACTCTCTATTTATATTCTTTCATTCACTTTATTTCCAGTCCAACATGTCGGCCTCACTTAACAATTACTTACTAGGGCCGACATCTCTAGGAGAGTCTAATAACCCTAGCGCCCCACAACTGTGGGGACTTTTCCCTTCGATCAACAAGGAGGGTTAACCTTAACTCAATTGTGGGGACTATTGCCCCGAATTACAATGTAACAAATATAAATAAAATATTATTTAAATTAGTTAATTATCTTATGAAAGGGTGTAACCCTTCAGTTTACACACTCAAAGCCTATAAAGGCGAGCTTCCCTTGTAATTATCACATCATCCATTATATTATTATTATTATTCAGATTTCATTATTACAATGATAGTTGGATTTGACTAACGTACAACCGGATTCGATTGCTCCATTTGGTATCAGAGCAGTTGCTCCTCCCTTGAGCTCGGATTCAGCTCCTCCCACTTTTGAGTTTGGTTTCAGCTCACCCATCCACACATTTCCTTAGTCATCTCTCATCTTCTTTCCCCTCTACCATAACTCATTCCTTTCGGTCCCCATTCCACATCATTCTTAAGACCCCTTCTCCACTCCATCGCCTGCATATACCCCACCCTCTGTTGTGCGTTCTTCCCTTCTTGCATACTCTTTTCTCTGGATTCCTCCACACATCTCTCATCATTCCTCGACCTCACCTTGCTTGCCCCTCTATTTCATATTTTTTCTTTAAACTGTGTGTCCCCCACATCGCTCCACGCTGCTCACACTTCTCGTCCACCTACCGGCCTGCTCCACGCAGATCCCTCCACCCCTACCAGTCTGCTCCATGCTGACCCCTCCACCTTCACACCACCTCCTTCATCCATTATCCCTCCTCCACACCACACCATTCACTCCACACCCTTTTCTTCCCCATCTCTTCTTTCATGCTACCATTTTTATCAAGCTCGCGCCATCTTCCTTTGCATCCAGTGCTCCATTTGGATCCACGTCTTCCCTATTGCACTCTCCGAGTGTCGAATCCTCATCCGTAGCACATCCTCCACCTCGCACTTGCTCCACGTCATCACTCCACTACTTGCTGCTACATTTTTCCATCCACTCCACCTTCCCAACTCCACGTCATCGCTCCGCCTTGGCTTCCAATTCCACGACCTGCAACCAAATAAACAAAAAAAAAACTATATATTATATTATATTATATTATATTATATTATATTATAATATTGTAATATATTAATTATAATATTTTTTTAAAAATCAAATATTGTATTTATTATAATATAAAAAATATTATAATATTTGAAATATATATATATATATATATATGTGTGTGTGTGTGTGTGTGTGTGTGTGTGTGTGTGTGTGTGTGTGTGTATATATATATATATATATATATGTGTGTGTGTGTGTGTGTGTGTGTGTGTGTGTGTGTGTGTGTGTGTGTATTAATATTAATATCAATTAATTAATTAATTAATATATTATTAGCCAAAATAGCGTTGAAATACACACCTCCGCATACAAGGTCCAAGACCATGGTAGAGCTAAAAGAGCAAATCGAAAAAATGAAGAAGGACTCCACGTCCCTTGTCGCTAACCTAAAATGCTTGAAAGAAAAGATGCAAAATAACAATACATTACTCAAATATGAACTTGTTTTGGTACTAGAAGGAAGGATCGACAACAAACTTGACAACCTGAACAAAAAACAAAAAGACTTGGATGACAAAATGAGTACCATGATGCAAAACGTAAACACCTTAACACAGAACATGAGCACCATGATGCAGAACCATAATACATTAATCGAAATGTTACAAAGGCTCATACCCAGTGCGAGCCAAGTTAGCGGTCCACACATGCTATATGCCTCATTTCATTTTTCCACCCAGGAAACACTCGCAAAGAATCAAGAAGAATTACAAAAGAAATAAAGATTAACAATGCGACGCTTAAGCAAGAGATAGAAACACAAGTACTGCCAGATATGGAGGCACGATTAAAGAGAAAAATGGATGCTATGAGTAAAATAGTAGAGAATAAAAAAGCTAAAAAGCATCGCAAAGAACGAAGCAATTTGGATATGTCACTTTCATCGTCTAGTAGTTCTGAGCCACCATCAAACCATAAGGAAAAACAAAATCAATGTCGTCCTTACAAAGTGCACCCACCTAAAGAAAAAATAGAGTTGTCGAAATACAATGGGAGTGAAGACCAATGTGTTGCTTAGCTAAACAAAGCAGAAGAATACTTAAACATTTACAACATTCAATATGACGAGGAGAAGGTGAAATATGCATCAATGCATATGGAAGGGTACACCTATAATTGGTACTTATGGTGGAAGAGAGATAATTTTACCTACACCTGGAACTTGTTCAAAAATGATTTTTTTAATAGGTTTCAAGGAATCAAAGAAGATAAATTTTTCAGTAAACTTACCAGACTACAACAAGTTGGAAACGTTGAGGAATTCACACATCAGTGGGAATCCTTATCGACACAAGTGTTTGGGTTGTCTGACAAGCAAAGACTCGAAACCTATTTAGGAGGTCTTAAACCATACCTCCAAAAAGAGTTGAATTTGCATGACATACCTAACATAGAAGTAGCAAGACATAAAGAAAAAGTCGTAGAACGCAAATTGGAAGGAAGTAAAACAAGAGGTGATAACCATTATCAACAAGAAAAAGAGACACAATGTAGGTACTGTGCAGATACTTGGTCACCCAGTCATCAATGCCACAAACCTCTATCATATGCCTATGAAATGGAAAATAGATCAAAGTCATCCAACATTTACGCTGATAATAGAAAAAAGAAGAAAAACATATGTCGTCGATTCGATGATGATTGGACCCCTCATCATAAATGTAGGAACAATGAGACAATACAATGCAAAATCATCAATGGAAAGGAAGTGCAAGTCTTTGCATAAGAGACCTCATCCGATTCTAATACCGACACTGAGTCAGAATGAAGAATGACACTAGGAAAATACTTAAGCTTTAAGGACAAAACTTCCTTAAAGGGAGTGGCAATGTAACAAATATAAATAAAATATTATTTGAATTAGTTAATTATCTTATGAAAGGGTGTAACCCTTCAGTTTACACGCTCAAATCCTATAAATATGAGCTTCCCTTGTAATTATCTCATCATCCATTATATTATTATTATTCATATTTCATTATTACAATGATAGTCAGATTCGACTAATGGACAACCGGATTTGGTTGCTCCATACAATGGAGGGTTAACCTCAATGACTTTACATGACTTTTTTACATTATTGATTCTCTCGATAGGAACATCGGGGTATGACATGAATCAATTACATTTTAGATACTTCCTCGAATAAACATTGGGGTACAATGCATAAGATATACAAGTGAATACATTCCAAAGTTACAAATACATCAACAATACCTTGAATGGGAAACCTCATGAGTTAACATTATGGGTGGTGGATTCTTCTCTAGAGTAGGTGGATAATCACATTACATATGAATCAGAAATCAAATGCACTTATTCATCCGTTGATTATGTGGATAGAGATATCATTGAAATGAATAGTTTCAGAGGTAAACGATTCTTTTATTTCTGCAGTAATTTTTTTTCTAAGTAACATTGTCTTTACATCTGAGCATCAGAAAATATTTATTTACATCCATTAGATACCTCCACTACACATGCACATGAGGTGCATTTTTATTTGCATGTATTTGAGAATTGGAGAAAAAGCAAAGTAAAGATCAAACACTTGCACTATTTCAGAGACATTTGGAGCTACCACTCAGTTGAAATTGTATAATTTTGGAAGAGGTACAAGATTATACATATGATGGACCAATCAAGGGAGACAAGGATCCATGCACATTCTTGGTGGATGAATATTGCAGAAATTTGAATTTGGTTCATAATTTTTCATCCTATGCACTTCCTATTACTACCATGGCAGATGAGGATGGTAGCTGAGTAAATGGATTTTTCCTTGTTGGTGCTACATGAGAAGTAGGTGGATCCCACATGTGTTCATTATGACTTAATGAATGCACCATTCATTTCCTAGTAATAACAAAGGAATCCACTTACATTCTTTGATTCCTCCTTCATTCACTTGTACCCATTCAATGGACCTAGTGGCAGGGAGTTAAGACATTGGAGTTGTGCACTACTTCCATGCATCTTGAGGGATCATAATATTTCTATAGATGTGGAAGAATCATGTATGGAGAAGTAGCATAGGTACACATTTCTTCCATTTGATACCATTCATCACATGTGGATTGGGTGGAAGATTAAATGTCACACATGGAGTCTTCTTCTAGAAATATTTATGCTCAGGGTCAGTGGAATGTAGCTAATAAAGCAAGTTTCTAAGAGAAGTTTGTTAGCACTTGTGCTAAATTTTGGATATTTCTACATGAGCAACTACACTAATTCCCCTGCAAATTTCTAAACCAGTAAAAATGAGGGGGTATAGGAAAAAAAATTAATGTCTTGTGTTTTTGAGGTTGCTTGGGAGGATTATCCTAAGTTTGAATGTCAAAATGGATCATCCCATGGTGTGGAACGAACAAATATCGAAGAAACCTAGGGTTATAACCCCACATTTGGGTTCATATATGGAAATCTACTCATAGTTATCCAGTGACATGAATGAAAGACATAGATCCATGGAAAAGGAAATCAACAATTGATAGATATTTCATCGAGGAAGGAAGCATGGTTTTAAGGAATATTTACTCTAGTGGAATGAGGTTAAATGTCGAGAAGGATCAACTGTCAGATGAACAGGTAGTGCAGATCGAAGGATAAGGAATATTTCGTCGTGGAAAGATGCATTGAAAAATGAAATGTGGAGGTATCTGAAATCTGTTAAGCATTCCCTATTTTAATAGTTAAGATTGAATGTTGTTGGAGATAAATGACGGATGGAGATTTCACAAAGGCCACTTGTACAGAGGATAATGGGTGTCAAGGAAATGAAATATTGTAGGGTATGCTTATCCCAATGGGCATGATTTTGAGTGGGCTAGATCTAGGGTGGAGATGCATTTCGCTTCTATGATGTGCATGGGAGATAAATATTGTCGGGGCTACAAAATATTGGTAGGGCCTGCACAATTTAACCGTCAGGATTCTAGATGGGGAATGTCTATGGAGGAGAAGTATTTTTCCACCCAAACATGCACAAGAGACAAGACAATTCAGTTTTGTCAAATGTTCGCAGACCCTGCTCCTTTGGAAAATGGAGATCTGGCGGGGAATTAATCGATGTCCCTAATCTATTTTTTGATGAGAAAGTGTGCAAGGTTTAGCAAGCTAATGGATTGCGAAACAGGGTAAAGGTCGCATCCTTAGATGGTTGATATCTCTTGTGGAAAATATCTACGGCCGTGATTTATTTCACATTTTAAAGATGCGAGGGGAGATAAAGAGAATATGGTTGTGAAATGGAGATCGAGGTGGATAAAATTGACAACGTTGATTTTGTCTTGGAAATATAAATGGATTAGGAAAGGCTGTATCCTTTGACGGTTAAATATTACTGAATTTTTAGATCTAAAGCCGGAAATATTTTTCGCAAGATAATGACGCGAGATGGATAAGGGTATAAAAAAATATAAAGAGTGTGGTGCACATGAATTTGCAAAATTATTTTACTCTACAACATCGGAAAGGGAGATCCAGAACAATGTAGGAGCATCCAACTCATACGACGTCATTCAACCACCTGTCAAAGTCACTAGGTAGGCCTTTTTTCCCCTCCTAAACTATAAAATGGCTCAAGTTGAAAGTATGGAAGTTCAGGACCCTAGATATAAGAAAGTAGAAGAAGCCTTTGAGGATAAGGATGTTGAGGTATTCGATATGCTTCTACTAAATGGACCCATTGGTGTGGTTAAGGAGAAGCTAATATTCCTCAAAGAAAAAGGAATCAACGTACATAACATTCACCGATCTTACTTCCATTTTTTTGCAACTGAACAAACCCTAAGTTTCCCAAAATTCATGGCTTGGTATGCCTATAACTTCTCTCTTTATGAGAGAGTGATTATGGACAATACCAGCTCGAAATTCTTGTTTCCTATTAGCCATTTACCTATTAGAAAAACCTTTTTGAACCCTGATTATTTTACCCTAAAGGGCCACGATTATAAATAATATTCTATAGTTGAGAATTTTAGAGAGTCTTTGGTAGAAAATAAACATGATTTCTTGAAGATATGCTTCAAACCTGATGTAAATCTAGTAGATCAACCTTTTACAATCAATTCCATATTGTTCAAGGAAGAAACCCAGTGCACTGTCACTTTGTTGAGTCAGTTCTTAGGTATAGACACTGACAAATATATTACTGAGCCTCCCTTGAGTTTAATTTTTTTCCTAAGAACTTGCCTAATTGATTCAAATGAGCCAGGTCAAACATTGCAGGTTTCATGTCTTAAGTTCGATGAGTTATTGGCTGAGAATAGCCATTCTCATCTAATGGAATTCAAAAGGACCAAGAATTTTAGGTTTCAATATTATTTGTTACAAATGTTCCTTTCTATCAATGAAGAGAATTTGTAGTTACCAAAAATGGTACTGATTGATGAAATAAATAAGGATTACTCAAAATTCATGAACTTCCTCATGTCAGAGGTATACAATGTATTTTTTAGAAGAGGATGCCCAAAGTATTACTAGAGATGAGAACTAATTTGCATTTATCTACAGATAGCAGGATAGGTGGCTGGTTCTTATTTGATCATGGAACTATCATCAAATTGTATGGCTTCACTCATCCACCATATATGTTTCCATCCTTTTTAACCCCTAGAGTATTCGCCATCGAGTTTATTAGGTAGAAGTTAATAGTAGAAACATAGCACTTCCTAAAAGTCAAAAAGTGTACTAATATTAAGTATCCATGCGCAGTATGACCCTTTACTATCAAGAATAAAGCAACTTTTTCAAATATTGAGAACTTATTCAAGAATATGGGATTTCCTATAGATCATGTAGTTGATTATGACTATCATCAAGTCATCTCAAATAGGAGGATAGCTGTGAAGAGAAATCCATTCAAGCATGTGGAGGTTGCTGGGATGGTAGATGCATCCAATTGGGATACTATCAAAAGGAGAATCCCAAAGATACTGATGTACAGGAGGAATCAAGTTATTCTTTAAAGTTCATTACTTATTTGATTCTTGGTAGTTGTAAATGTTATGCCCCTGGCCACTCGCTCAAAGAAAAAAATTAAACGATATCTTTTAGATGCCATGGACACCGAGGAAGACGGCACTTCCAGGACTCCTAAGAGGCATAACATTGAAGCACAAGGGAAATTGTTCCAAACTACATTAGAGGAAAAAGGAAAGCAGAATGTAAAAACAACTAGACCTATTTTTGAGGTTAAGGAGTATGTCTTCGTTGACACACCGACAGACTCTACATCACAATTCAGGAATAAGATGGAGCTGTTGGATAAGTATAAGGAAACAAAGGATATAACTTCAGACGAAGTGCTGAAGCTATACTCAGAAGTAAGAAATATTTAAAATCAAGATGTTTCACTTATTATTTTCAAATACCAAGTCCATAACACTTTAAAATTGGCATTAGAAACCAATAGCAAGGTTGTTGAAATAAAAATGGACATGGAGGGCATTCCTATCCCAGACATGATCCATTTTCACAAACATACTGAGGATAGTTTGTACACAAACTTTTTGAATTCCACATTGAAGTTGTCTAAGCTGGAAATTACTAAAAGAAAAATCGAGAGTCATCTCAAATAGGAAAAGGTGGAAAATAAAGCACATCAGGCACATATTAAAAAGCTACAAACATATCTTCTAGCTGCTACAGATCAACATGACAAGGGAGAAGGAATTAAAAAGTTATTGCATGAAAAGGAGAATACCGTCCAGTTGCTAAAAAAGAAGTTAAAAATAGATGCTACTAAGTTGATAGAAGGACCTGAACTTGGTGAGATAGAGAAAAAAAAGAATATTTGAAGAATGAATTGACTGATTGTAAGGAAAAACCACTAAATTTTGTTGATAAGGAAAAACAATGGCATAAAGACATGACTTTGGTGGTGGAAAGTGAAAAGGATTTGAAAGGAAAATATGATAACATGGAGAGGAATTCACAGAATAAATAGAATTAAGAGCTTGGAGACAAAATTACTGCTCCTATAGCTCAATCCAGGGAACATACCATAGTCTAATCCATGTCCCAAGTCAGCTTGAAGGACCTAGAACTAACTGGGTTGAAAAACTAGAACAAGACCTTGGAGAACCTGGCATCACAAAGTGAGCGAGAAAAGAGGACTTGGGAAGCCAAGTCTAATTATTGGGAAGACAAAGAATGATAAATTGATGAAACAGGTGCCAGGCCAACTGCAGGTTCAAGGGGAAAATATATTATATGGGATGCTATTAGAGAAGAAGAAAATAAATATAGGTCCTACTTGGAGTATATTTTAGATAAGGAATTAGTGATATATTCATCCAGACAGTATTTGGCAGTAGAAAGAGAAAAGTTGAACAAGAAACCAGTCAACTATGCAAAAAAGGCTATCGATTTTATGAATAATATGTCAGAGGATGATCTAAATAAAGAATATTTCAAATATAGGATCTCAATGATGACTTGGGATAGGACGGTTATAAACAAATATCACCATTTGGACACAGCGTAAGCAAAGGTTGATATTTTTTCTCACTGAGTGAAGTTGTTTACTGATATGTTTGACCCAATGTTTAATAAAGGACTCTCTTTCTTCTAGAAAGAAAAGGGAGCAATGTTAACTAAATATGAATGCTATGAAAAACTGATTGCATGTAGTCTAAACAACAAAAATTTTGTAGATATGAATTAGTCACCATCAAGCAGGGTAATTGTAGACAAGTTGGTCGATGAATTTGAAATCTTGTTCACCTTCAATGAAGCATGTGCACATTTGCAAAGATTTTTTTATATGGACCACATCAAGTTACACGTGTTGGAAAAGAAAATGATCATTCTAGAATTACCATCACCACATTAGTTGAAGATAGTCAAGTGGTTCGGAAGGACCAAATACACCTTGCACACCCAAGTGTGAGGATGAACAAGTCGATATGAGTAGCTAAAAACCATTGGAAGGCTCCTGGACTATCATTTTCATGTCAAGCAATCCTGATCCCCAACCATCATATTACCATTTTTATCAAGCACTCTAGAGATTCCATATTCCCTATTTTATGTAGAAATCATGGCCAATGTGCCACCTCATAGTTGTTAGGATATGCGATGATTATTCAAGATTAATCACTTGTTTTTATAACCTAATTAGGATATGTTTCTAGGTTGGTATTGAGATCCATAACACTATAAATGTAACCTCTTGAATTGGTCTCGGGATCCATAAATTCCCTATGATCATCAAAATGAACCTTATGATTCAATTTATATAGAATTTTTTTTATTTCCACGAGTTATTGAGTAGGATTTCTGTTGCCATAGTCAAAGATCATATTTTTCAATATCAAAAGGAGCTGAAGACTTATGTGCTCCATTTTAGATAGCTAAAACAGATAGTGGAAGAGAACATTCAGAGGCGGAATCTAGAAAATCAGGCCAAAGTTAAAGAATGTAGCTCTTCTACTTCTCTTGCTAGTAAATATAAGGACAAGGGTAAGGTTGTTCTTGAAATTCATGCAATAACCCATCCTTCCTTGATGATGGAAACCCTTCACAAAGCGACATAGTTTAAGAAAAGTCTTGCAAAGATAAGCTTGTGGATACATGAACCATCAGAAGTAGTTGAGCCTCAGCCCAGGAACCATAAGTTTCAAGTGGATACTCAATAGGTGCAAGTACAATAAGCACTAGTCATTGAGCCACAACCAATGTCTCAAGAGTTGCACAAGGTATAAAAACCCATGCCACTATTACAGCCTTCTCCACAAGAACAAATAGATATGCAGGTTCCTCCAATTCAACAGGTAGAACCTAGGTCTCAAGCTAATGTTGATATTGATGATATACACAATGAGTTGGAGGAAGAAAATAATCCTTCGGCCTACCCTATTAATGATTTTACTTCCATGACATCTTCTATTGCGACCACCTAGTCACTTGGGAGTATTATTGATTCATCACTTCCCCAAGTTTCCTTTTTCAAGATCAATTTATCTCGAATTATTTAGGCTACCACCAACACTCCTTCGCTACTTATATATGTTCCTATATCTATATCCCCCCCCTACTTAACCTATTATTTTGACCTCCTCAGCATTCCACACTGCCCCAAAATCCCCACTTTTCATTTTTCAACAACTAGAGATCCCTTCTATCTCTACGATTTCTTCCCCTAAATTTGCTACACCTATTCCCCTCTTCTATTCCCTCATCCCTTGCACTTATTTTTCCTACACCTCCTATTATTATTTCACCCCTCAATGTGGTAGTCCCTATTTCTCAATATTAACTTGCGCCTCTAGTGATTGTTCAAGAAGGGACCATATGAACTACATACGAGATGGCATATTTTGGTGAGGATGCATTGGTTTCTCTTGAGAAATACTTTTCGAGCAGGAAAGAGAAATATGGAGTTAAGGAGGGAACCAAGAGGATAAGAGAAGGAAAAATAAAATAGGTGGCTACCCTTAACCAGATCATTTGGAAAAGGGACTCTTTTGATACAAAACATGAAGCCTTTGATAGAGCAGCTGCCATTGGATATTTTTATTGGAAAATTTTTGATTCGGTATCCTAGCTGAATAAATAATTTCAGGACAATGAACAAGAGCTACAAAGGGCCAAACAAGACCTGGCACAAGCTGATGTACACCACAGTTAGCAAATTTAGCTTCTCAAGGAGCAATATGAAGAGAAGTTAAAGCAGTTTCAAATGCAGAACGATTATCTCAAACAACATATTGAGAAGGTGTATCTCCTAAATAAGCAACAGGTAGAGAAAATTTCCATATTTCAAAAATAGCGCAAGGACCTCCAACTTAAATCTGCTACCTCTTCTTTCTCTAAATTCACAGGAGAGGAGTTTAAACAATTAGCATGAAAAATACATGATGGATTTTATCAAGGCATGGTTAATTTGTATAAAGGTTTCAATGAGATGTAAGAGCTATATAATGCATTTTAGTGTTAGTCATATTTCCTCCATGACCATCACAAAAGAACAAAGGAAACCACCAAAGCTTATGATTCCATTATAGATTGGAAGAAACACCAAGGAAAGACCGAAACACCTACCAATAATAGATAATCTTAAGCTTAATAAAATTGAGGTGATAATTTAAACATGGGAAGGCATTTGTTATCTGGTGGAATCCATCATCAAATATGGACAAGCGGCTTGCAAAATGAGGTGGTGTGCCTCATGGACATTTCTTGGGTATCTAAATATGCTATTCTTAGATCCTATTGATGAGGCTATTACTCTGAAATTGAAACTGGAGAATATTGAGATAGTAATCCTAAAATCATAAAGGGTGTTGTTTCTATTGTGGATAAAATCAATTCAGTATAAAAGTAGGAAACTCTTGGATGACACATTTTCCAAAGGGATAAAAATGCATGTTAGGGGAAAAGCAAGAAAGCAAGCAAGTTTCCACATTCATTCATGAGGGTGCATTGGTAAATTGAAGTGGACCACCTATTGAGAAAAATTCAACCTTGAAGCCTAATTATTATATTAAATAATAATAGCACACCCCTCTCACAACTTTTGATCATTTGTATTTTGGAGTTTGAGAGTTTCTCTCAATAGTTGAGTGTTGTTCCTCAACTGGAGCTTTGTGTGGTGTTCCCCTTAGCCAATTATTCTCGTGTTTTTATATCTAAATTCATGGAATCCATTGAAGGATGTTTTTTCCAGGTGTTCATGTAGATTTTATTCCATTATCATATTAGATTCAAGAGCTTGGAGGTCTCTTATCAGTAACATTTCTTCTTCTTCTCTCCTTCTTTCATTTCTATTTAGTAATGTAATGGGAAATTAGACACCAATATGATATGGTTAGTGTAATTATGTATATTATATTGTTTAATATAATTTTTATACCACACTGAGGTCACTCACAAATATTGGGAGGTTCATGGATCGATTCCCTTTGGTTTCCTAGCTCAAGATGCCATATTTTGGGAGTCCTTCTATGAAAGGTCACCTATGATATTTTATGAGAATTATTTTGACCCTAATAGACCTTATATATTATGAATTATTGTATCTACAAATTTCATAACATTCATAGGAAAGAGAAATCTAGAGTTAAGGAGGGAACCAAGAGGATAAGAGAAGGAAAAATAAAATAGGTGGCTACCCTTAACCAGTAGGAAAGAGAAATCTGGAGTTAAGGAGTTAAGGAGGGAACCAAGAGGAAAGAGAAATCTAGAAATACTTTTCGAGTAGGAAAGAGAAATTTGGATTTAAGGAGGGAACCAAGAGGATAAGAGAAGGAAAAATAAAATAGGTGGCTACCCTTAACCATATCATTTGGAAAAGGGACTCTTTTGATACAAAACATAAAGCCTTTGATAGAGCAGCTTCCATTGGATATTTTTATTGGAAAAATTTTGATTTAGTATCTTAGCTGAATAAATAATTTCAGGACAATGAACAAGATCTACAAAGGGCCGAACAAGACCTAGCACAAGTTAAGGTACACCACAGGTAGGAAATTTAGCTTCTCAAGGAGCAATATGAAGAGAAGTTAAACCAGTTTCAAATGCAGAACGATTATCTCAAAAAACATCTTGAGAAGGTGTATCTCCTAAATAAGCAACAGGTAGAGAAAATTTCCATATTTCAAAAATAGCACAAGGACCTCCAACTTAAATCTGCTACCTCTTCTTTCTCTAAATTCACACGAGAGGAGTTTAAATAGTTAGCATGAAAAATACATGATGGATTTTATCAAGGCATTGTTAATTTGTATAAAGGTTTCAATGAG
Source organism: Pseudotsuga menziesii (assembly GCA_001517045.1). Classification (NCBI taxonomy): domain Eukaryota; kingdom Viridiplantae; phylum Streptophyta; class Pinopsida; order Pinales; family Pinaceae; genus Pseudotsuga; species Pseudotsuga menziesii. The sequence continues at coordinate 377,829 of LPNX010074943.1, read as the reverse complement.
ATGTAGGAGCTATATAATTCATTTTAGTGTTAGTCATATGTCCTGCATGACCATCACAAAAGAAGAAAGGAATCCACCAAAGCTTATGATTCCATTATAGATTGGAGGAAACACCAAGGAAAGACCAAAACACCTGCCAATACTGGATAATCTTAAGCTTAATAAAATTGAGGTGATAATTTAAACATGGGAAGGAATTTGTTATCTGGTGGAATCCATCATCAAATATGGACAAGCAGCTTGCAAAATGAGGTGGTGTGCCTCATAGACATTTCTTGGGTATCTAAATATGCTATTCTTAGATCCTATTGATGAGGCTATTACTCTGAAATTGAAATTGGAGAATATTGAGATAGTAATACTAAAATCATAAAGGGTGTTGTTTCTATTGTGGATAAAATCAATTCAGTATAAAAGTAGGAAAATCTTGGAGGACACATTTTCCAAAGGGATAAAAATGCATGTTAGGGGAAAAGCAAGAAAGCAAGCAAGTTTCCACATTCATTCATGAGGGTGCATTGGTAAAGTGAATTTGACCACCTATTGAGACAAATTCAACCTTGAAGCTTAATTATTCTATTAAACAATAATAGCACACCCCTCTCACAACTTTTGATCATTTGTATTTTGGAGTTTGAGAGTTTCTCTCAATAGTTGAGTGTTGTTCCTCAACTGGAGCTTTGTGTGGTGTTCCCCTTAGCCAATTATTCTCGTTTTTTTATATATAAATTCATGTAATCCATTGAAGGATGTTTTTTGCAGGTGTTCAAGTATATTTTATTCCATTATCATATTATCTTGAAGAGCTTGGAGGTCTCCTATCAGTGACATTTCTTCTTCTTCTCTCCTTCTTTCATTTCTATTTAGTAATGTAATGGGAAATTAGACACCAATATGATATGGTTAGTGTAATTATGTATATTATATTGTTTAATATAATTTTTATACCACACTGAGGTCACTCACAAATATTGGGAGGTTTATGGATCGATTCCCTTTGGTTTCCTAGCTCGAGATGCCATATTTTGGGAGTCTTTCTATGAAAGGTTACCTATGAGATTTTTATGAGAATTATTTTGACCCTAATAGACCTTATATATTATGAATTGTTTTATCTACAAATTTCATAACATTCGTATTTGTTTTAACTGAGTTTCTTATTAATCTTTTACACTTTACCTAGATTTCTTCGCTAAAATGACTAGTTTTTCGGCTCGAAGCAATTTATGTATCTAAACAAATATATTCATTTTAATTTATGTTTTGAACATTATTTAACCCCATAATTATGACATCCCATGTTTAAAACATAATTTAAGTCTCTCTTTTAATCCATTTGGAAGCCACTGAAATTTGACTAGTTGCACAATCCTCATAACTTGTTTTCATAGTGTGACCCTTAAATTTTATTAAGATTGTCCATAAATATTTTATACCTAAATAAATTTATATTATATTACTAAAAAGAGACTTATAATCTTCATAATCATTCATTTTACTTTGGTTTCTAGGAATTGATTGTTAAGATATTGTTTGCACCGGTTGGGACTCCCAGGCGCCTAGTAGTATATTTCCTATTGGATGATGTTTGAAAACTAAAAGGGCCCAAAATATAGGTTCTTATGGATATTAAAATGCATTCTCCTAAATGGTATTTTGGTTTCTCCTTAAAACCCAGTACAATTCCCATTTTTACTTGGTAAGTTTGTCCACCTGTCAACTACTTGTTTGAAATTTTATCATATAGAGTTAGTGCACCTGATTGTTTCCTTAGGTTCATTACATAATGTTTTGAGAAATAGGAAGGTGTAATTTTTGGTAAATTATTTATTTATTGTTTTGTTGCATATTTAAATAACTATATAATCACTCCAATATTTTATATATGTGAACTTTACATTTGTAAATATGGTTTATAATTAAATAAGTAACTTCAAATACAATTTTCATATGAAAGTAAGTATCTTCAAATACCATTTTCATATCAAATATTAAACATTTTCCTTAATTTTTTATTTTAAATATACATATTTAAATAATACTATTTTCATGTCAAAATATTAATCCTTTTTTATTTTTTGTTTTAAACATACATATTTAAATAATATTATGTTTCTTTAATAAATTTATTCTTACACAAATATAATATATATTTAGATAAAATTAAAATATCTATTTTATCAAACAATAATAAAAACTAACCTTTTTTAATTCCTCCTTGATTAAATGGGCTCTTGCTATGATATGTTTTGGAGGGAGTTAATTAAACCATAATTAAATGATAAGTTTTCGAGAGAGTTAATTAAACAATAAATGAGCCATAATAGAGTAACGAGCTCTCATTGGCATTGTATCTTTTAATTGAAGATTGTATATTCATTGACCTCGGGTGTATGTTTTGGTCGAAGATTGTATATTTATTCACCTCGGGCCTCTATAGAATCCAATTGCTCAAGGTACTTTTATACTGTTACACCTAATTCTCATCATGATCATTTCATGAGAAGGATATCTGCATGATTGCTTGAATCCCTCAAAGACTGGAGTGAAAGATGAAAGAAGAATATTGTTTCCTTAATGTTATTCCCTAATCTAAGCCACCATCGCACCTTGTCATTATACAAATAATGGTTCCCATAATGGCAACATACCTTGTTGATTGGTAAGGAGTGGTGCCACCTCCTATCATCTTCTTGCAGTAAGCGGTGCTCCCTTTCACTGGTGTTTTCCCTCATGCAAAGAGCGGTGCTGGACTTGAAAAGGAAAAAATGATAAATTTTGAGAGTTTTATCGAAGATGATTTTGTGGAAACTTAATCCATGAATATCTAGGAAGGTGGATGTCGTATTCCCCTATCCTTGGGATGATTCCTCAACCTTATCCTTTGAATCCTCAACCCACTCTATCCATTGAGGCCTTTAAATAGTGTCTTACCCCTCACGAGAAAATGGATAAAGATTGTGTAATAGAATCAATTTTTTTTCCAAATAATCTCTTATATTATTGAGGCATTAGAGGAAAGGTGAAGCTTGAGGAAAGGTTTCAATGTGAAGAGCTACCAACACCAAGGATTGGTTTTGATCTCTCCTTAATTATTTATTTATGTACACATTTTTTCTTTCCCATAAACACCATGTATCTTATTCTTATGCTTTGTTTATTATTTATTTATTTGTTCATTTACATATAGTTGTAGATTATCTTGTTACTCTCATTTGGTTTTCTTCTTTTGTTTCTATTGCAAGATCTTTTCCTAGCTCAAGCACAACAACTTCAGACCTCCATAGCCTATCAAAAGGTATGAGATAATCTAATTCAAGTAGTCTAGTTGATTCTAGGGAAATATTATTTGTTCTGTAGTTTTTTTATTGCATAATTAAGTTATTCATACTAAGGAAACAACCTTTTCCCACATTGGCTAAGAATTTCGACTAACAAAACTAGAAACCATACTGGGGACATCGAATTTCTGATCTTGTGTGTAGTTGGGAAATTCATTTACAATTTCAGTTGATCAATCTACTTGTTATTTTGGTGTGTTTTCCTTGAAATCTATAGATCTGCCTCTACTTTCCTCTGATTATTCATGCTCTTGTATGTTACTATCATTTGGACTCATCTTCCAGGTTCTAACACATTTCTTTTTTCACCTTTTTGTATTTCAAGCATCATTTTGGGCTATATAAAAAGAGAAGCCACCTCACTTTATCTTTTTACATAACGAGGTTCCACCACAGTTTCTTAGTGATCAATAGATGATGCCATCACTCAATCACTATTTACAAGGTGCGGTGTTAGACCAACATTGCCCTTGTGCGAACTTAAAACACATGGTACCAGGTAGGAACTTTAATATCAGCTTCCTGCTTTATGTTTAAGTACATGTTTCACCTTTAAAATATTTGTTTATGATAGTTACAATCATTGATTGAAAACCAGAAGTGATTACATTCATGATTTGGTCTTCTCTTCAAGAATTGTGATTACTTTTGGATTTTAAGGCTTATTATTTTGGTTTTTGTTCTGAAGTTAGTATATTAGAAATAATTTGGTTGTTATAGATATCTGATAGTTGTTGCATTTGATAAAAAAGAAAAGACCCTTTTTCTTTTTTTTTCAAAGTAATTATACAAGATTATTTGAAGGTTGTTTCATTGTAAATTGAGAAAAATTCATAAACATTTAGTGTTTTAAGGAACCTTGATTAGTGTAACAAGATCTCATGTTTTCATCGTGTTTTTTCCTTCTCATTATAGTGAAAAAAAATATTTTCTTTTCGTTTTATCTTTCTTATTTGAAGAATTGAATTTTTTTTGGTGTGAAAGGTAGTAGCATCTTTTCTTCTTCCCTATTAAGAGATAACATTTTATTTTCAAATTGGATTATAAATCTTTGTATGCTTGAGTTAGGAACGAAAAATAATAATTTGATTTCATTTGATTGAATTTTTCTTTGTGTTTTAGAAAAAAGAACCAAAACTCTATCCTTCTTTTAGGCAAGGAATACTCAAAAGTTAAAGTGAAAGAACTGATTCTTGCATGCTTGCATGGTTTTACATTTCTATTTTTCAGCTCATGCATCCACCCAACCCTACGAGATAAAATAAATCGCTAGTCTAGGTTAAAATCTTTAGAACAATGTGATAGGTTGGAGACGTGTTCCGATGCCTTTAAACATAGGGGTTGTCGTTCATTGCTTGCACTGGATCCTGGGGATCATGTGGTTATTAAACATACTTGTTGGTATAGCGAACTACCTTTCACATACCCTTGAGGTACATCGAAAGGTACTCAAAGGTATATAGGAAGGCACCTTTCTTATGGTTGTGCATTAGACAACACTACTATGGATTTGAGATCCCACATACCTTGAGTATATCATGAGACACATTTAGAGATACTAACACCATTTGAGAAAATCCCTTTGGTCATATTATCCTCGCAACAAATTGAGAATAGCAATCGAGGAGATGATAGCACATGCACCATCCACATAGTTGAGTGTTCAGGAGAGGGTACAATCCCAATCCTACTTGTTGCGGTTTATTGTTGGACCATGCGGTATACAACGAGTTGTGATGATATGAAAAAACCTGTGAGGATCTTCACCTTCAATCAACTGTTGTCATAGATTTTTTGTGTTTCCTTAGTTTGAGTAGTGCTTGTTTTTCTTGAATAGTTAGAGGTCCTTTTTTGGGAACAATTTGATCTACCAAGTTGGTTGATTTTCCCTGGGGACGGTCCCGTTTTATACAAGGACTATCACCTAAGTATCCTTTGAATCCCACAACTCGATCTCCTATGGAAGGAGAGATGGATACCAACTATGAAGTAGAAAGTGGATCTATTATTGTGTTAGAAGGATTTCCTATTATAGAATAGGGGAGTGATTTCACTCCACCAGCTAATGTTCCTATCACTGACTATCTGATTCACCCTATAGTGGAACAACCCTCGTATCAATACTCGCATTTTTCCATACATACCCCTATCGGGTCTATGTTCAATCAGCTTCACTAGGGATGATTTTAATAACCCCCCTAGATTTATATGTATAAAAAATGGGTGAATCTCTCTGATATATAGGAAAATTTGAAGGTGGTTGTGTCAATAATATAATATGTATATATAAAAAATGGCGAATCTTTCCTTTTATTATATAATCTTTTAAAATCCTGCCGAATATTTCATTTTATTATATAATGATGTAGAATCTTGGCGATTCTTTCACTAATTTATTACATATTGTAAAATCTTGGCGAATATTTCACTTCATTATAAAAAATTGTAAAAACTGGTGAATCTTTCACTAATTTATAAAATATTGTAAAAATAGAAGAACAACAACATTCATTAAATAAAATGAATCCCATCATCAACAATAGAACATGTAGACTCACGATTCACAACTAGAAGGTGTCAGTGAAACACAATTGTATTGACTAGATTCAGGGCAAGTGGGGACTCTAGTTATTATCTCATCCCTTAATGGTCCAGCGGACATGTGGGGACTTGAATGTTGACAAACTGATTAAATTATAGAATCAGACATTATGCTCAATCTTGGCCTCTTATATTTCACCATTTTTTTCATCTTAAACTTGCTCCACTCTTTTGTTTTGTTCTCTCCTTCAAACTATAATCAATTAGCTAACTAAGAAATCTAGGTTGAACAATTTTGCAGATTCTTGTCAAGAACATAGCACAACATATAACCCATTGGACTCATCACATAATATGTATATACTCTTCATGCAAGAAGATTGGCTTATGGAAATTTACAGTTCATATTTAACCGTTTTTTGCATCTTAAACAAACTAAAATTTTATACTTTAATGCCTAAAAAAAAACTAAAACATGATTTCATATATTGCAACTTTAACACTCTAATTACCACTATTTTAAAGTTTGTCCTTGGGATGATTTACCAATTACCATGTAAAAAAGATAAACAATAACAATATTATAACTAATTAAAAGAACGATAGCAATGTACAAGAAATAAAGCAGTAATAGAAATACTAGTAAATTTAATAACCAGTTAACAAAGAACATTAATAAAGCTAGTCTAGAACTATTTGGATAAGCATTATACTCGGATACTTTTAGGTTCATATCTTGTCACTAAAAGGAAAAGTCACCAAAGGAACATATTCCATACCTTGACAGAGAGTAGGTTAGAGTGATGTAGGTTTAGGTTAGATACATACAGTAGGAAGAAAGATATCTCGGCCACCATGTTTGAAGAACCTAGTAGGATAGTACTAGTGATATTTATCCCAAAACAAAACTAATTAACCTTAAAAGATCACAAGTCTCTCTATCATAATTAACACCAAACAAGCCATGTCTAGAAAGGTAAGGTCAAATTAGCCACATCATATCTAGGATAGGTTACAACGGTCCACTTTAAGGATGAGGGAGGTCATCACAATCCATGGCCCATATAGTAGAGATCATACATAATCAAAATCCAATAGGATAGACCTTACATAGTCACAAATAAGGTTTAGCATCCCCACAAGGATGACACCAAAGCTAATAGTCCAAGAGTATCCCATAGAAATGAACATGACCTATATTCTCAAAAGCAAAATGGTCTTGAATCAACCTAATATAGTCATGGGTCAGCCTCATAAATTCACAACCCAACATCGAAATAGGATAGACACCACATATTCCATGGGTCATATTCATAAGGTCACATCTTAGTAAGAGAGACACCACACAGTCCACAGGTCATATGCATAAGGTAACAACTCAACTCAAATCGCGATTCGGAAAATAAGGGAGCACAAAGGAACCCTTAAACTCATATCTGGTAACCTAGGGATGAAGTAGTGAAACCCTAGCAACATACTCCTTGACAACAAACAAAAATATCAAATCTGAAATGTGTCTTCTTGGATGGATCCATAATGAAGGATAATAATTTTTTTTTCTTATCTTGAAAGGACTTCTAAGGGGTCTTTCTTCCAACCCAACTTTTAGGATTGTTACCAATAAAATAAAAATAGGTTGACTTAGTATAGGTTACTAAAGGTGAAAATGGTCACATAAATAACAAACAAATATGATTTTAGGGTCAAATTATAGCCCATGGGATATTTTAAACGATTTTAATTTTTTGTTGGGTGAATTTAGTATATTAAAACATTTTTATAAAATATTAAAATCGTCCACTAATTATTAGTAAAATAATCAATTTCACCTAAATAGCCTATGAAATAAATCCCCAATATCCCAAAATCCTCATGTTGCCCCCGATTTCTACAAAAAAAATCCTTTGGTTTGCAGGTCGCCCCGATTTATAAAAAAAGAAGTGACCGAGATCTATGGGTACCAAAGGTCAGTATGGTCACATAAATAACAACAATAATAACAATAAGGTTAGGAAATCATATCAAAGATCTCATGGTACCACAAACAATAAGGGTGCTATTACCAAAAGTAACATTAGTCAACTAAGGGTCACAACAAGGTGGAAAGGAAACCCCCATACCCACAAGAACAAGGTGTACCATAAAGGTGGGGAGAGAACCTCTTTTACCTACAAGACCAATACAACCAAGGACTTTAATCTTTTTTCTTTCAATGTATATCATCATATGTGTTCCATATATATTTATCACACTGTATAAGGAGAAGATCCAAAATGAATAATGAGCCACGAGAAAAAGGATACTATAAAATACTATATAAATATATAAAACCATGCAAATACGAGATGAATGCTGACATAAAACCATGCAAGTGAAAACACTCTACTTCCACTATCTATAGTAAATAATCATGAGCACAACAATATACTTTTGGAGGATTTCATGCTGAAGTAGGATTATATAATGATATTTCAACATCTCGTTAACAAAAAAATATAATGCATAACAATGAAATTCAAATAAACCCATCTAAATATTGCCTTCGTTTAATTGCAAAAAAAAATAATTAAAAGATAAACAATCTAACAAAAGAATATGCCATTTTCATTCACATGTTAAGATATAATTGCAATCAAATTCTACATTAAACATATAGATATTATATGATAGATGGTTTATGTTCTCAAATAACATGAAAACATAATTGAACCTTAAACCCTTGCCTTTTCTCCTCATATTGTTATCATAATCACTACTCACATCACAAATGTTTCAAAACTAGGGGAAAAAAGGTTGTTATCATCCATATCCAATGTTATTAAGGACAAGCATTTGATTAATAAATGACTCTATGGTACACAAATTTCATAAGTACATTTATTGGTTTTTTATTGTTATAGCTGATTTTTCCACACACAATTGATCACATATTGATGGCCTTCCCTATCCCTCTGCAGACTCTTTAAACCCCATATAGTCATACTATACTTTGATGATCGAATTTCGTCGCTTAAAAACCCATGTTTATTTCTTTATGGGACTTTTAATCCCATACTTGCGTGTACACGGGACTTTTGACCTAAAACCTTTGTACCTTGGGATGTGTGCATAAGTACAAATTTTTTTGGAGTTTTCCTCATATAAGTCCGAATAACTTCACTCTTGGCCTCCCAAATGACTTGAGAATGCTCGGATTGGACCCTCCATTACCCTCTCGGAGTGTTATATAAGGAACACGTTGGATACATTGAAGAGGAGGAATTAAAGAGTAAGGAAACTATAGTCCATTGTTGCCATAGTTTGCATATACTTGAGTCTTCATCCCTTTGTCCCTTTGGAGCACTTTGTGTTCTTCCCAATATTTCCTGTGCTTGTGAGCTTGTTATCGAGAGATGAAGTATTGAGGTGGTGGAGGCCTAGGTGGAGGACTCAGTTTCTCTAGTTCATAGACGTGGCGACAGAGGTTGTCACAATTGTAATCTCTGATTTTATTAATAGAAATATCTTTTCCTATCCAATTATGTGCAATTGAATATGAATATTGAATCCATCGATGTGTTTAATTGTTTATGCATCATTGAATATATATGCTAGAGTAGGTATAACACACTATTATATAGTATGACTGTCTTGTTTTTTTTTTGAGAGCGAATTACTAATACAAGCATGAATTGGAAATATCAATGGGGATCTACTTCAACCGTCCAAAACAAGGTTTGATTCGGGATACCTTAGTGTTAGATGTTTGGTTTCTCTTGAATATTAGGAAATATTGATTTCTAGTGTCAAAGTTGTATGTTGTGGTACACCCAGAGCCATCGGAAGTTTCTCTCCATAATAGAATTGGCGAACGTACTGGGGAGGTTCCTAGTTGTTTTTCTTTGGGGGTTTTTGGTATTCAATGTACTTGCTCTTGATTTATTTGTTTCTGTGTTAGGTCTGGGGGCATGTTTTCCCAGTAGGGTCTCGAAGAAGTAAATTCTGTCTTAGCTTGTCTATTGTCCTATTTTTTTCCTTTTTATTCCTGTACGTGGGTTTTTCTTTCACAGTCGCGTATACACATGGTGTTTCCTTGAACAATCGCGTATATATGCCCTTTTACTTAGAACAATCACATATGCCTTGATTTTGAGACTTAGTGGGATGATTAAGTGTTCTTGGGTGATTTTTTATGATTTCTGAGTCTTCTTGGATGCTTTGGGAGTCTATATACACTCTTTGTTTCTGACCAGAGACTAATTTTAGTTTATTTTTTAAGTTTTGTTGTTGTCATCCATTTATCCATTTTTGTCTTGAGATTAGCGCATTAGGTATATTTTACCTTAATGCCTTGCTTGGTTGCTATTTGTAAGTCGTTGTAGGGGCTGGGGGTTGTAGAGTCATTTATTTGCTTACATATCTCATTTATTAATAAAAAATACAATTTTTTTGTTGTTGTTTGCATAGTTATGAATCTCTTGCATTTTGCATTGGAATAGTAATTGAATTAGGTTTGCTTACTGTTATTATAGTTAGATTTTCATATAAGAATGACTGCACTTACATTTTAAGGAAAAATTGTGCATTTCATGTAGTGGCATACCTTGTTCTTCATTCTACACATTGCATTTGGCATTGTTTGTTAGGTGTGCATATTTACTTTACTACTGAGTCATAACTTCATTTGTTGCATGACCATTTACCCTTTGAGTAATCACAACCAACTAAAATCAATGCTTAATAAAATGAATTACACTCTTTTGTTTTCTATGGTGCATCAACAAGAATAGATTTTAGGGTCTTGGAATAGTTCATTGTCATTCAATTTTCCAAGACCACTAAACAAAAAAATTATATGAATGTCTGGATGAGAGTGTGAAATCCCTAATATAATTAGTGTTTCTTAGGAATATCCTCTTACACGGGAGTTAAGAACGAGGCAATGCATGCGATTGTGATTGAGATGACCCTTGGTCACTTTCTGTGAGCACCTGATATATTTCCAGGATTGTATTTGTATTTGGGGGCCTTTGAGGTATTGATTGGTGCACCCTTGGGGTACCAGTTGTGCTTTCAGGCTTCAGGCTTTGCTACCCTATCCATATGGTCGATCACGCCTATGACTGTCCACCTGACCATTGGTTATATTGAGGTGAACTTAGTTTCCTTACCTAGGTTATGAAGGGGGTATTTGTAGAGTTTATTATGTAGGTGTCCTGGCCAGGTAGGGGTCGGAAAGCACAATCACTATATGCGTTAAAGTTGAGGGCCACTCTAATTGGTTACAAACCTCCAATTGTTCTGTATGGGAGTCTCAAGCCTCTCCTAGGTGAGACATGCCTGCTTCATTCGGGAGCTCGCTTATCCTACCCTTGGTTTTCTTGTGATTTGGATTTAGATTTTCTTAGGTGTATGCTCTGTACGCACTAGTTTTCTTAGGGTTGCGTAGATAGATAGAGTCTTTTCTTTTTATTGATTCATTGTGCATTCGGGTGTGGTACCTTGCTATTCTCGTCATTTAGAAAGGCTTCCACCTTCCCCGTCTTGTCCTCCTTTGGGAGAGAGAGACATAAAGTCAGGGAGAACTCATTCTAACTTTCATTCATACACTATGGGTTATCACAAGCATGATATTCTAGAGATCGTTGATATTCCTTGTCATGTATGGGAAGATGAACCTCCTAGCACATACAAAAATCTGTCTGGGTTTGGTTGTCATTTTCCTGAGCCATCACAAGAAAATTTTCCATGATTTATAGAACCTGCACACCCTAATCGTCGGTATTGGATTCCAGGCAATTAGACTCACCACGCATCCGCTAACACTAGCACTATTAGGTCTGGCACACCTGATATTCCCAATACCGGTCTGGCACCTCATGACAGATCGGGTGTTGACCCTAGTGCTACGCTTGGGGGAACATCCATTCCTTTCCATGCAGAGAGGTTGGTATTTCTATTCACATTACACCTTCCATCCTTGTGGTCGAGGTTCCTTCACACACACAGTGTAGGACTAGCACTAGTGTTCCTATTCGGGGACTAGAACCTAGACAAGTGACTATTGGAGGCATGAGCTATATTCCTTCACATATTCCATTGTCTTCTGTACCAATCCCTTTGAGTGCCTTTTTTACCATGCATCCTCCCCCTAACTCTAGTGGGACTTTGGGCCAAAGTTCTACTAATATCCATGTCCATCCTACTTCTGCTAGTACCGTTGTATGACAGGGCCATGTTCCTCCTCACGTGTTAATAGGACATGTGTCTTCCTATGGACCTTCCTGGGGATCATCTCATGGTCTAGTTTATGGGACCTCTTATGGACCTTCTGATAGACCATCTTATGGACAAACATACACACCTTGTGGGTCTAGGTATCAACCCGTGTATTAGCCACCTAATTATGGCTTTGTAGCATCCCAGCTTCAAGGTACTCCAAATCACAATCCTTACATGAAACCCTATATGGGTCAAATGGGAGGAGGTTAATATCCCACTAGCCAAGGACATGGTATTTATATCAGTCAACCTTGTGTGAATCAGTCCTATCAGGGAGCATGGAACCAACCGGCTCAACCTCGTCTCCCTTTCCTTGCGACTTTGAATCTACTCGATCTGTCAATATTGATGAACGATCATGTGTCTCATGACCCATCATGGCCGAGAGTTCCTACCAAAATTCCTTCAGACATTCCAATTTCTTAAGGTAAGTCTAGTCAAGATCCTGGTGAGCACGTTATGACCTTCCATCTTTTGTTCTCTTCGATTTCCTTGAACGATGATTCTGCCCGTTTGAGACTATTTCAATGTACCCTTATGGGTCCTGCCATGAAATGGTATATAGATTTACCTAGGGGGGCATATTATTTGTTTCATGACATTGCTATGAATTTTCTTAGCCACTTCTAGCTACCTGTGTGTTACGACACCAGTACTAAACTCTTGTTGACATTTCGGCAAGACAAAGCCACGCATATTTTGGATCATATTCAAGAGTGGCGTAGACAAAAGAGGATGATTAAATACTTTATACAACCATATTTTCTTCTAGAGTGGTTCCTCAAGTTTTTGTTACCATATATCGCGAAGGATGTTTCCACATCCAAAGTGCAAAATGAGGACCAAGCTATTTTTAGGGCCCAGTAGTTGGGATAGATTTATGCTCAGTCTGGGCTCCTTTATGAGATCATACCTAATGCTCTACGTTCCAATTTCGATTCCAAATTTAAACCTATGCCACATGTCGATGGTATTGTTGGCTCCACAAGTAACAAACCTATGGATTTGGTTACAAAACAAGTGAGCCAGTTATTGCTTAACCAATTTGCATATGGGAAAGTTACGGATTTGCCCCTTCCTACCTAGTCGATGGATGTACTTTCCGTGCTTTCGTCAAACTTGAAAGGTAACCAGCAACCTGGAAGGAATAAAAAGAAAGGAAAAAATAATAAGAAGGGTGGGAATAATAATAATAAATGGGATAATGACAAGAACAATAACAACAATAATAATGTTGGGGGGAGGGGGGGCAAGAAGTCTAAGTGGAAGGTTAAGTTTCCTTGCAAGTTGTACGGGGATGACCACCTCACTCACTTGTGCCCTTGTATGGAAGATGCTTCGAAGTTCATAGCACAAGGCCCAATTGTGTTTAGAAATCATTTACTAAATAATCAAAATATGAACTTGAGGACCATTGATCCTGGTTGTGCTTCTCGTGGAACTCCAAATCCACCGGAACCCGCTAGTGGCCACAGGTGCATGAACATGGTGAAATATACTAGTGTTGTGATGTGCACTAAAGATTATGGTTTGTCACAACCAGACCTTGGGAAAGAACCTGCTCCACCTGAGATCTCTTTGCGAATTGAAAATCCTATGGATAAACCTAAAGTTTTTCGTTGCATTCCTAAGGGAGTCTTGAAGCGTTGGGGGCTCAATTTCAATGCTTGATCCACCTAGAACTATTCAATTGTTGAGGATTTGGGATAGAATCCTTGTGCAATGTCTGCATTAGAAGTACTTCATATTTGTCCTTCGCAGAGAAAGGCCTTGTTGTCTGAAACTGAGGTTGGTGATGATAGCTCTCCTTCCATGATCAAATTTCAAGGTCATGGAATACAACCTCGCGTGCCTTACTATGTGTCTCTTTTGATCCATGTAGAGTGTTTGAATAACACCATCATGCGTACTATGAATTATGAGGGTGTTGCCACTTCCGTGATGTCTTTGGCTTGTTGGAAGGGCTTAGGTTCTCCCACGTTGTCTAAATCTATGAACATGTTGACTACTTTTGATGGAAGATCATTTCAGCCACATGGTATACTTCCTTCCCTAGAGGTCCAATTGGGGGGGAATATTTTTGCGATCGAGATCGAGGTGGTTGATGTGCC
>LPNX010074943.1:345079-358270 GCA_001517045.1 Pseudotsuga menziesii | reverse complement strand
ACTCAAATACATAATAGAAACATCCCGGAATAAACATCGGGTTACAATAATATAAAATACATAGAAGAATACATTCCGAAGTTACATATACATCAACACCACTTGACTACAATATTTTGCTGGGTAGGAACTGGATGTACAATATGCAAGTTGTAGCCTCTTCCCTATTCTGAGTAGTTTGTTTTCCATTGAATGGGAAGATCATTACTATTGACCAAAAATATTTCTAGAATCCGAGTGTAAATGTATCATCAGGAGCTTCTATCCTGATTATTGATCATTCTCAGTTGGAAACTAAGAATGTGGGTGTGGGTATGTATCCTTCCCTCATGGGAAAATTTAGTTGTCCTGCGCCTGTTCTTATGATTGGGTGTAGTCTTGCTAGGGATTTTCCCTCATCAAATCCAGTATCCTTTCACACTTCTCATATGGAGGATCCTTGGATCCTTCCTTCACCGAGTACTTATATTACACCTATAGAGACATACGTGTCGTTTCCTACAACATTGGTGGCATATCAAGTGAATCTTGATCATGTGTAGAGCCTAATCCTCCCTCTTCGCGGATGGAGGAGGAGGACCCTTATGTGCTTCATGCATGGGAATTAGACTCATATCACTCTCAAGACTACCTTGATGATGTTTTTCCATCTGATGAATCTATTCTTGGGGCTATGTTTGGGATAGAACAACCTTGGGGAGAGTTGCACCATAGATCCTATTTCCTCCCTAAGCTTGATCGGTTAGAGTTTGATGACTTTAGGGTGATTCTAAGCGACAAGGTGGGTAGACCCGTGGTCCCATTAATATCTCCTAGTTATATTGCTGAAGGGAACATGGATAACGTGTCATCAATGATTCCTATCAACATTTCTCATGATCCTGGTAAGATTGAGAAAGTTTACATTGGGGTGTATTGTTCACCTGATGAAATTAAAGAGTATACCGAGATTTTCAAAGAGTTTAGTGATGTTTTTTCTTGTTCATACAATGAGATGCTGGGAATAGACCCTTGCATTATCGAAGAAGAAATAAAAACCTATCCGAATGAAAAACCGGTTCGACAACGTTTGCATGTTGTGTATCCTAGAAAAGCGCCCTTTATTAAAGAAGAGATAGAGAAACTTCTCTAACTTGGTTTTATCTATCCCATTCCCTTGAATAAGTGGGTTTCAAATCCCATTCTGGTGGATGAGAAGAAGGGAGCGATCCGAATATGCACTGATTTTCATGATTTAAATCGAGCCTATCCTAAGGATAATTTCCCTACACCATTTATTGATGATGAGTGTGCGAGAAGTGAGGTTTTTTTATTTTATGGATGGATTTTATAGATATAATCAGATACAAATTAAACCCAAGGACCAACATAAGACTGCATTTATTTGTCCCTGGGGAAATTTTGCATATCGGAAGATTCCCTTTGGCCTTAAAAATGTTGCGGGTACGTTTCAATGGTCCATGACCTTTTCCTTTCATGATATCAAAAAGATTATTGAAGTGTATTTGGATGATCTAGTTGCTCCCTCTCATTTCAGAGTGTTTCATCCTTATCATTTGCGCTTAGTTTTTGAAAGATGTCGTCATTATCAAATTTGATTAAATCTTCACAAGTGCATCTTTTGTGTGAAGGTTGGTTGTTTGCTAGGATTGATCGTGTCTAAGGAGGGTATTCGAGTCAATTCCTTTGAAGTTTGAGGCAATACTTCAATTGTCTCCCCCACGTAACATTCGACATCTTCAATGTTTACAAAGTATGGAGAACTTCTTGGGAATAATCGTAGTCAATTTTTTCAATTTTACTAAAGGCTTCATGCATTTGTTTAATAAAGACACCTCTTTTCACTGGGATGAGTGAGCCCAGGAGTCTTTCGATGCTCTTAAGAATGCCTCAGCATCGACCCCAGTGCTTAGACCACCAGACTATAGCCGTGACTTTTTCATTTATGTAGCCACGTCTTAAGAGATAGTTGGTATGGTATTGGTTTAAGAGGATGAGGAGCTCCATGAGCATGTCATCTATTATCTGAGTCGAAACCTTATTGATGCAAAACTTCATTATCCCCATGTTGAGAATCTAGCCTTAGCCATTGTCCATGCGGTTCAGTGTTTGAGGCATTACATCCTCCTTCCCCAAAATTTGGTCATAGCTCACATCAATCCATTTCAATTTGTCCTCACTAGAAGGATGATTAGGGGAAAATATAATAAATGGATTGTGATATTCTAGGAGTTTGATCTCGATTTTGTTTTGGAAAAATTGAAGAAATCATTAATGTTTGTTCACCTCATATCGTATTTTCCAAACTTGGATGAAGAAGAGCTTCATGAGGATTCTCTTATTGATGAGAATATCTTTCTCATCTCAACTCTGGACCCTTGGTATGGGGATATTATTGTTTATTTGCAAACATTGAAGGTTCCTACTCACCTCTCACAAGATGAGCGATGACGACTACGTCACGTAGCACTACGTCTACCTCATAATGGAGGATAATTTGTACCAATGTGGGGTTGATTCCATTTTACATCAGTGCTTAACTCATGAGGAGGATGAGGTCATACTTAATGATTTCCATGGAGGGGCATCTGGTGGTCATTTATATGGGATTTCTACAGCCCAAAAATGTTTTCAGCAGGTTATTTTTGGTTGTCCCCCTTTAAATATTGCATTAATGCGGTTAAGAGGTTCCACCCTTGCTAGGTGTTTGCATGTAGTATGCGTTCACACCTAGTCCCTTTGCATCCTATTATTAATATTTGTCCCTTCATTAAGTGGCGGGTTGATTTTATCGATTATAACCGGCCAGCTTCGGCTCGGGGCCACCATCATATTATTCTGGCTGCGGATTATTTCATGAAATGAGTAGAGGCTATTCCTACTATCAAATCTAACGGTGAAACAACTGTGCATTTCGTATTT
This sequence comes from Pseudotsuga menziesii, assembly GCA_001517045.1. Taxonomy (NCBI): domain Eukaryota; kingdom Viridiplantae; phylum Streptophyta; class Pinopsida; order Pinales; family Pinaceae; genus Pseudotsuga; species Pseudotsuga menziesii. The sequence goes on along the minus strand of LPNX010074943.1, from coordinate 355,348 downwards.
AACCATATTATCACCCAGTTTGGCATTCCGAAGGAGCTTGTCACTGAGCATGGAAGGCACTTTTAGAACAAAATGATGGAAGAGTTGTCTTCGAAGTTAGGATATAAGAAAGAGAACTCCTCTTCTTATTACCCTCAAGCAAATGGACAGGCTGAAGCAATGAACAAGTCACTTAAGTCCATTCTCCAACAGACCATCGCACATAGAAAGAATAACTGGCATATCATGTTGTATCCTGCTTTTTGGGCCTATAGAACCATGGTCAAGAATGCCACCGTATTTTCTCCCTATTAGATTTTGCATTGAGTGGACTCAGTATTACCGGTTGAAGGAGAAATCCCTTCGTTGAAGCTAGCTGTGGAATTTTACAATAGACTTCCGCATTGGAAGAACGTCTGGTCCACTTGTAGAAGCTTGATGAGCAGCATTGAGATGCTTTAGTCACTCTTGAGGTTAACAAGTGTCGCGTTAAGCTCCAGTATGATAAATTTGTCTATCCTAAGAGGTTTAGTGAAGGTGACTTGGTCCTTTTGTGGGATTAAGCTAACGAATCCTTGGGGGTAGGAAAGTTCAACCTGATGTGGCATGGTCCTTATGTGTTTAAGCCTGTCTTAGAGAAAGGTTCCTATGAGTTGGTGGATTATGAAGAGACAGCCTTGGCAGAGCCTAGAAATGGGGTCTATCATAAAAAGTACTATGCATGATATTCAGCTAGGACTGACTTGTTGTATACTATTGTACTTTTTTGCATTGCATAGTTAGGTCTCTTTATGGTGATCGGGTTTGTTTATTAGCTTCCATTTGTTATGGAAGATGTCGATGGAGTCTTTCGTTTACATAGGATTTGCTGATGGTGCTAGCTGCCACACTCAAAACTCAACTTCGACTGCTTGGGTGATCTATACTCCTACGAGTCAAGTGTTGTCTTCCGAAGGAGTATGTTTGCGACCTTTGTCAAACAATTTGTTGAATATAGTGTCATGATTGAGTTATTGCAGGATTCCATTTCACATGGTGTTCTTTCTCTTGAGGAACATCTTGATTCACAATTAGTGGTTTCACAACTTAATGGCTTGTATTGTATTAGGGATCCGACATTATTACGAATATTCTTGCATGTAATATTGCTAGAATGACAATTTGAGAGTATAACATACATTCATGTTCCAAGGAATTTTAATCAAGTTGTTGATTCATATGCTAACTATGAACTAGATTGGAATTTGTTTCATAGACCATAAGCATTTCACAAACACATTTTGCACATGTAAATAGAATAAATAATCAATCATCATAAATATTTTTTCATTAAGTCCAAAAAGGTGACGTCATAATATATAAGTATCATATACAAAATTGGGGCTTCCGGGCCACCAAAATATACTACACGACCATACAAAATATGGACCTAGGTCTCTAAGCCTGAAGTGGAGGAGGGTGTTGGTCATGGTAGAACACCACAGATCTAGCTAGCCGGTGGAATAATCGAAACCATGCCCATGGTACTCCAATGACCTGGCATTTCATAGCCTCAGGAAAGTCCTCGACTTGTGCCATGGGAACCCTCTATGTCAAGCAAGCAAGGTTTGTGTGGATTCTTTGGAGTTTCCCCTCTGCATCTACACCCATGATCTCATCACCTATTCACCTTTGTCGATGACAAGGAAAGCCTTCTGGCCATCGTGGTCTCGCATCTGCGTGTAAATGACAGAGTTTCATTATGTTTCCTCACACAAAAACATGACTTTTGATTTCATATATCAAAAATACAAAAAAATTAATAACTTAAAAAACAAAAGTGAGTTGGGATTCATTACCTATGTATCCATATGTTGATCCTGGTGGTAGAGGAATATATGGATCTCCACAGAAGTCTATCCTTTCATAGGGATAGTCGTCTATGGAAACAATCTATCTCTTACACTAGAGGAAGAAGTCTGCTTAGTAGGGGTTGGCTACCCTTTCCCCTCCTAGTCTCTGCATGACATTGGACCAACGATGCTAAGATGGATCCTAAATCCATGAGGAGCTATGTCAACTCTAGGGCTTAGCTCCATGACCCTTTCAAAAAAGAATGCACTCAGTATGTTGCTGAACCCAAATTTCCGAAGCCTGCCCATCTTGCAGTAACTGAGTTGTTGCTTCATGTTACTAAGTAGTGAGCTACTCCAGTCATATATTGTGGGTCATGTGCACTCTATTGCATAGAAAATCATTAGTCTTGAGGCATGGTGGAAGGACGCCAAACTTGGAATCCTGCCTAATGCCAATAGTATCACTTTTAGCCCCAGGTTCTGCACTACGTTTGTTGGGATTTGACTCCAAACCTTCTCAGTATTGGGAAGGAAATACAAAACTATGTATTCCTCTATAGTCAGCACGCTTATTGGCCCATCGGATCGGAGGTTCACCACCTCCTCTCGTCAGGACAAACCTGTAATAAAATATATGTCCTCAATCTCAATGCTGAGTGACATCCCATCTATTTGAAAGCTCTTAGAATATAGATCTCAGTAGTCTACTAGCATCTAGAGTAGTCTTGGCTTGGCTCTTAAGCTACTAATGCACCAAAAATTATACAACCCAAAAACCCTCAGTGCTTGCTGAGCCATCAGATCTCCTTGTATTGCCTCCTCAACATCACCATGTTCCCTCTCTGTCCATTCTAGCACCATCCTGCACAAAAAAATTTCAGTTTCATCAGTATTTCACTTTGAAAATGAGATTCGCAGCCCTATAAGCTACTGTTTTGAGAACAATCGCATCTGTATGTAGGTATCGTGGTATTTTTCACAGATACCCATCCCTATACGCGGAAAAAGGCTCGATTTCTGCATGGGCCAAAACACACATTTTTGGGTGGCCTAAAAAAAAAATTGACGGTGAAAATTTAAATTGTTTACATGAAAATGAAAGGGAGGGGAAAGGGAATTTACCTGGATCAAACGCAGAGTGATTCCACAGGATGATGCTCCCATAATTCACTTCTAAAGTTCTGAACTCAAATTTTCTATGGTCAGTAAAAATTAAAATGGTATGAAATTTTTTTATTTTTCAATATTTTATAGAAAAAATTTTGAAATTTTTACCCACTTCCTATAGTTTATTACTGTTTCCGACCATTTTGGACTGTTTGGACTTATATGATGTTGTAGGATCTCGTTTTGAGTGTGGATGACTGAGACTTTGACCCGTTTGTGTCTATAACAGGTATCATGTCTAAACTGGCATATAGGTTAGGATTTCACATCTGCTTTCATTTTGCATGAACTTATGACCATTTCATCTTAACCTTAGGTACGAACCCATTCCATGATATCGCGGAACCCTCTTACTGCTGTAAGAAGTGGTGTTGTGTGAATGGTATATATTTCCCATACATGTGTAACCTATTTAGATACCATATTGTACTTGGTGCCCATGCTGACATTTCTCCTTTAGATTATGGGATTCCTTTTAGTCCCCCCATGTCTTTGAGCAAGAGCTTCATACTCCTCTTGAAATTTATGTTGGCCATTTCCCTTGGGACTCCCTTGTATATATCAAGTTGTAGTTTCATTTTCATGAGTTTTTCTTGCCTTCTTGAGATTTATGTCGGCTCCCTGACTTTGAGTTATCAGCCATATAGCCTGAGCTTGTCTCATGTTTAGCCAAGCATATCCTTTCTATATATGTTTTGCAGCTTGATCATGCCTTTTACCAGGAGGAGACCTTCCCCTGAGTGTCATTATCCTGCACATACATCCTTGCATTAATCATGGCATGTTCCACTACTTGGAACTAGTTTGTTTGTCCCCTGACACTCATCTCCTCCTAGATTTGTACTATAAAGCACTTTTATTCTTTTTCAAGCTTTTCAAAATATTTGAAAAATTCCAAAAAATATTGAAAAACCAAAAGTATGGACAAGAAAAGATGTTATCTTTGGTAGTAGTTGAGTCATGTCTCCTTCGAACAGAGCATTGTATATCACATCAGTTGGGTATTAGTTTGACTTTAGGAGCTGTACTCATTAATCTGAGTTTATCTCCACCGACTGGTTAAGCTTCCAATCCCTATAAAGCCTCTAATGAATCCTCATATGTCATAGAGATGTCCTAGTTTGCATATCAATTCCATGTTTCCTACCTTCTGTCACCATTCACCTTTAAGCTCTTATTCGAACGAAGTTGAAGCCTGAGTCGGCCATTCCTCAGTTATCTTGACTTTGCATGTCGGCCATTTCCAATACTATTAGTGGTTTGTGCACATATTGTTCTTCCACATTATACAATGTTGCTTAGTACCTTGTGTTGGTTGATTGGGGATTACTTAATGCCATCCTTCCAGCAGATTCCATTCCATAGACATTAGATCATTTATTCAGGAATAGGAGTCTAGATTCATTTGAGTGTCTTGAGACTTATAGTCATCAATGGTAGGTTTTCTATCCATCGATAGTTTTGGGAATACATCATGTACCTTAATCGATGGATTCTTCCAAGTGTTAGACCTCAACACATTTATTCACACTTGTTAGATTGCACTCTAGTACCTTCATTCCCATTTTCATTATCGGTGGGTGATATCGCATCTATTAATGGTATACATAAATTACCAGTAATCAGATGATGGGCTACTATGTTCGATGTAACACCTCGGTTTTGACCCCGTTTGCATGATGTATATAATGTAATTAATCGTGGTGAGGATCTAAAGGCAAAAGCCCCACCATCGATTTGGTTGTGTATGTTTTGGTAATAGGGATAGTTGCCAATGGTATATCATGCTATCCGACACATTATAGTTTGGCATAATGTAAATACACACATCAATTAAACTAAACCTACAGCCAGCTACGACGGTGCAATGTTAAAATGAAAAGGGCACGATTCCAAAGGATAAGGGTGGGGGATTTCAAACCTTGGACTATGGGGGGGGGAATCCATGTGTCACCACCCTGTTTGATTTTCCCATCTTCCCTTGTCTCATCCAACTACCACTTTAATGTTTTGTTGAGTAGTTGAGGCAGTTATGGTTGGGAGTGGAGTGTGGCAGGACTGCCAGTCCTTGCCCACATGCACACTCCACTAGTGGGTTGACCTCACATTGGCAAGAAAAACCACCACCACCATTCTCTCCACGGGAGGCCACTCTCTCCATTCTCTTCATTGTCGATTCACTCTCATGTAGGGATGAGTAGGAGGGGGGTTGGTTAATCTTCCTCACGCATGGAGTCAGTGTTCTTGCCTCCACCTTTGTCGGACTGTGAAGAATCACTGTGGTTTTCTTCTGTTATTGATGGACTGTTGTTTTCCATATTTGTTGGCCACGTACTTTCCCCTCACGCATAGATTGTTTGAGAATTGGCTCTTTTTCCAGTTCTATCTGTGTAACTTTCTTCAGTGTTTGCGTTGAGGTGCTGTGTGCTGTGGAATTTTAGATGTTGGACGGCCGTTGATTCCACATCCATTGGTTGAGTCCTCACATGTCTACGTGAGTTTGGGCTGTTGATGTACCCTAGTTTTGGGTTGCTGCTGAGTTGTTTTTGCCACGCTAGGGCCAAGACCAACTCTGAGTTGTCTTGTGGATTTGATCCATGTTCAGCTTTTGTTTGGGGTTGTCACCCAATTGTCTTTTCCTTCTTCACAGAGCTGTGAATGGGTTTTTTTGCTGCGGTATGCAATGGTTGGTCTTTGGACTATTGAGAGTGGAAATAGAGGCTGGGTATGCTTGAGAGGACTAGTGTTTGAGACCACCATCTTAGCATTTAGCCTTTCCTATCTCCTTGATGGCCTGGTAGACCCTACGGTGTGGGTTTGGCTGATTTGTGAACCTTGGCTATGTGTAAGCCTACTTGAATCTTATTCCTTGAGGAATCATGCCCAGCTCGGGGGTGGCAGTGTTGCTGAGAGATTAATGAGCATGCAGTCCTATGGTTGGGTGGAATGTTGCAGCGACGTAGCTGGTTACGGGGAGATTTCTTCATTGAAAGATAAGTACTCCTGACTATTTCATCTTTGCAATTATATCTACTGTTTCATGAGAAATGATGAACATGTTGAATGCTGGAATGTATATGTTTGCTTCTGCCCAAGGTTGTATGTTTTATGCATCTTAGTATATATTATGTTAAGCTTTTGAACCTCATCAATTATCCATGTTCATGTTCATGGGCCTATTTACCCGTTTGTTTGGTGTTAGTAGTGTCCTCTTCGTCGGTCAGAGGGTCGGGGACGTTACAGAGTGGTATCAGAGCAAAGGTTGCAGCATGGGCCTGAATGGGCCATGAAGATGCAGTGAAAGAGCTTGCAGGTTGCAGCATGGGCCTCTATGGGCCATGAAGAACCAGTTAGAAAAGGCATGTTTCCTTCTTCCCAGAAGAAATCAGTGAATGACTAGAAAATTCACAAATTTTTCTAAGTGTCTGAACTGTCACTTCATCAAAAAACTTAGTGGGAAGGACTTTCGATGCAGCGGAGAGCTAGATGGAAGCACATTCGACAGAGGACAATTGGAGGAAAAATTGTGGGAAAATTTTCTAAGTTTTCGTCGGCTGTCGGCAAAACTTAGTGGATGTGGGAGCCGTGGTTTCGACGAAGATCAAGCGAAGGCCACCGAAATGCCAGCTCGATGTAGTGGAAGAAATGCCTGATATTGACTTCCGGAATCAATGAAATTTAGTTGTTCGGACTGCCGAGGCCATTAGCTAAAAATAGATGTTGGGTTTGCCGACACTGCAGAAGAATTTATCAGTTTGTCAGTCTGTTGTTGCGGCTACTGTAGGGACAAAAACGTTGATGCAGCAGTGTCAGTGATTCCGATTGCTGATAGTAGGAAAGTTTCAAAATTTGGTTTAAGTGTCGAAATCATCGGTGGAAAACAGTGGAAACCAGAGCCGCAGTTGCGGAGGGAATCAGCCGAAGGCCGTCGATATGTTGGAAAAACTTAGTTGTTCGAGGCACCGATAAGCAATGAAGGAGTTAGGTGACTTGATTGGCGAAATTTAGAATAAGTCTAAGCCGATACATCGATGAAAATTAGTTGTTTGGATTGGCAGAAGTTAGTGGTTCGTGATCCTGTCGTTTCGGAATCCTAGAGCACTAGTCTTCCGATAGGGAAAGGCTCCGACTACCAATGCCGGTAAAAATTAGTTCACCAATTGAAAAGCATTAGAGGATTGGGACGCCAATCAGAAGAAGATCGAAGATGGTGGTCTGCCGTTGCGGCTGCTGATGGAACTATTTCACCGACAAAAGAAGAGAATTGAGCCGATCAGGTGGCGAAATGGAAGACTAAAGAGAAAATTTAGAAAATTTCTCTAAGTCCTGGTGTCATTGGCCATCGGATGAAGTTAGTGGATTGAATGTTCACCATTGCGTCTAGCCAATGAACTATCCTTCCAATGGATAGAGGCTTCGAGTACTGATGCCGTAGTGATTAGTACTTTCGACAACCGATGAGAAGAAAATTTGAAAATTTTGTTTAGTTATAAGGTCGTTGGAAAGTTATTGAGGATCAAATCACCAATCGGGTACGTTACAAGTTTGAGAATCTGTTGTTCCAGTTGCTTAGTCAACTAGCCCTTCGACGCCACAGCAACTAATGCTTCCGACCGCCGATAGAATTATGGCTGTGGAAGACTTAAGGAGATTGTTGGCTGCCATTATAGAAAGTTGGGTCACTAACAGGTTATGCTATTGCTGATCAGACGAGTGACTCGCCAATGCAGCGGTGGAAGAGAAGAGAAGGCTTCGGTGAAAATTAGTTGAAGGCAGAGCCCTAGTTTTGGCGGAGATCTTCCAAAGTGTAGAAATTCTGACCAGCAATAGATTAATTTCACTCACAACAAATTACAATTGATCATGCAAAATTGTCAACAATGGAGACTGAATATGGAGCTGTAACACAAAATTATATTAAATCAGTGTACAATAGCCAACCCTGTAATAACATAGGTTGCTGAATATATAGAATACATCAATAGGTCGAATGCATAAGGAAGCTTCCAAAGCTAGCATAAAGCAGGCTTACCCAAAATAGGCAAATCCCCCATAGGTGTAAAAAGCTAATCCCAAATCTGTCATGAGGCTCACGAATTGGCAAGGGTGCATGGGCAAGCTAATGAGTGGTGGAATGGCAGCTCATACATGCTTTTGCATGGAGGAAAGAGTGGAGGAGGAAGAGGCAACAAAGCTGATTCACCTCACCTAGTCTTGCTTTCCTATGTGCCTTAAAACACTGAAAAAGCAGGGAATAAAGCAGAAAAAGAAGATAGGCACCTAGGAGGCCAGGAATAAAGCAGATTTGATTCCTAAGGCTTTCCCAAGTGCTACATAAGTCAAAGATGGCAAGTTTGACCTCTATGGATAGGCAATTAGCAACTTGCACATGGTGGGACTCATGGACTAGGCAAATAAGACAAAAATAAATGAATTAATGTCTAAGTGGGTAAATACTATGGGTTGATTATTCTAACACCCCCCCTTGAGCCTGACTTTATGAGTAATAAATACAAATATAGGTCCTAGCAACAAGGCTTAGTCACCCTTTTACATACTGCAAGTCCATATGAAACAAGGACAGAGGCAAAACCAACTTGGGAAAATCCTCCCTTAAACATGGACTGTAAAACAAAATTGTAGAATCTTGTCTCTACTCATGCTTTGACAGCATGATCAGCAATCCCCAACAGTGATTTGAGATTGCTGAAGGTCTTCTCACAAAATGCTTTGGTGAAGATATCAGCTACTTGTTCTGAAGATGAACAGAAGAGTAGGTGAATGGTGCCATCATGCACAAGCTCTCTGATGTAGTGCATGTGAATCTCAATGTGTCTAGTTCTCTGCTTATGAACTGGATCTTTGCATATTCAAATGGTACTCTGGTTATCATAGTAGATGGTAGTTGAGTACTCAGGTTCGAAACCACACTCTCCAAGTAAACCCTGCAACCATAAACACTGAGTTGCTGCATTGACAACTCCTCTGTACTCAGCTTCTATAGATGAGAGTGCAATGGCACTCTGTTTCTTGCTTGACTAGCTGATTGGCCCTTCTGCAAGCATGAACACATAACCTGAAGTGGACTTCCTGTCTGTGCTATCACCTGCCCGATCACTGTCAGTAAAACCAATTAACTCAAGGTCAGAATTGGCTTTATAGAAAATCCCATGTGTCCTTGTTCCCTGAACAAAGCTAAGGATCCTCTTGGCTGCTTTCCAATGGATCTCATGGGGCTGATCCATGAATATAGGAGCAACACTGACTGCATAACAAATATCAGGTCGAGTATGTGTCAAATACAATAAACATCCAATCAACTGTCTAAACAAAGTGTTGTTTACCATCGGTGGAGAATCATCTTCCTCCGGCTTCACTCCTGAAAGGAAAGGAGTTTTGCTTGCTTTGCAATCTTGTGTTCTGAATTTGATCAGCAAATCCAAAGCATATTTGGACTGGTTCACCTTGATTCTAGCTTTGGTTTGATAAATATCAAGCCCCAGAAATTGACTTAAGAGCCCCAAATCTGTCATGGAGAAGGATTGGTTCATAGCTCCTTTTAGGGAAGCAATCTCAGCCTGTGAGCTTCCTGTAATGAGGAGGTCATCAACATATAACACAATGATAATTAATGAACCATTAATTACCTTCATATAGACATTCGAATCTGATTTGCACCGAACAAAATTCAGAGATAGCAAGAAGCTATCTATCGTGGCATACCAAGCCCTGGGGCTTGCTTTAGCCCATACAATGACTTTCTCAACCTGCACACAAGAGAATGGTCAGTAGAAAAACCTTGGGGATGCTGCATATATATCTCCTCAATGAGATCACCATTCAGAAAGGCACATTTTACATCCATGTGATGTACCTCCCATTGCCTTGATGCTACAATGGCTAGAGCTAGCCTGATTGAATCCATCTTTGCCACTGGGGCAAAAGTCTCATTGTAATCGATACCATGAACCTGTGAGTAGCATTTAGCTACCAATCTAGCCTTGTACTTCAGTGGTGAACCATCAGCAGCAAATTTGTTCNTGATCTGTTCTTCCTCTCAGCAACACCATTTTGCTGTGGTGTGTAGGGGATAGAATGCTGCATCTGAATACCTGCATCTGCACAATAGTTAATAAACTCGGTCTTGACATACTCACCACCATCGTCANTCCCATGTGTTGCTCTTCTGTAGCGAGTTGAACTCCTCATTCATGGAAGCTTGCCATATTGGATCTCCTGCTACTTCTTCATATGTTTGAGGATCAGACTCCACCATCAAATAACATAT
>LPNX010074943.1:302019-344452 GCA_001517045.1 Pseudotsuga menziesii | reverse complement strand
CAGAATCTATGATAAAACTGGGTGAGCATGATGTGCCAGCAACTAGAGCATGAACTCTCTCTCTGTCATCAGAACTTGATCCTCCTTCTCTCTTCTTTGAGGCTTCTGGAAGGGAGATGCCATTCTTCTCCAGGAGATTGGTCAGCATATCAATCTGCTTTTTCATACAAGAGCTTTCAGTGTGATTTCCCTTCGAAGAGTATGAGCACTTGTTCATATCACCTTTGTTTTTCTTCTTCTGGGTATTTTTCTTGGGACCTTGTTGATCCTCCGGAGACTGCTTCTTGTCTCTTCTTTGCTCAGGTGGCTTTTTAGCTTTCTTTTTGCTTTTAGAATCCACCCTCAAATCTCCATCAACCAGAGCTTGGTCTTTGGAAGGTTTGATGGTGCCCATCATCACCAGCTTGTCTTGTTCTTGTGTGAGAGATTCCATGAAATATGCAAGGCTAGGCATCTTCCAGGTTCGAGCTGTGAGTTTTTTGGCATAGAAGGTCGAAACAAAGACTGAGTAGTCAGGTCCTAGTTTCGAGAGGATGGCCAATACGAGCTGATCATCTTTCTTTTTGATACCACACTGCTTCAGCTGCAAAACTAGTGCTTTGAACTTGGAGAAATATAGCTGCAGGGATTCAAAGCTGTTGGAACTCAGAGAAATCAGCTCATTTTCGATCTGATGTCCCCTCATCTCATCTGTCTTTCCAAAAAGCTCAGACAGCTTCTCCCATACTTGATCCGGTGAAGTTAATCCATCAAGATGGAAAAGGAGGTCTCGGGAAATACTGAGACATAGGAGGCCATAAGCCTCATCTCTCCGATTGTGCCATTTGATCTTCTCTGCAGCTGCATTGGGCTCTACTTCTGTTTCCATAGTCACCCTGTAGAGGCCTTTCACTCTCAACAAGATCTCCATCTCTGCTTTCCATTCAAAATAGTTGAAGGGAGTCAAGATAGTTTTCTGTGAATCCATAGCTTTAGAAAATCTGTCCCGGCTGTCAGTAGAAGGCTCCCAGTCTTGATGTCGAACCTGCAAAACAATTTTTGAAGGAGAGTAACAACCTACAATGGCTCTGATACCATGTATAAATTCTGACCAGCAATAGATTAATTTCACTCACAACAAATTACAATTGATCATGCAAAATTGTCAACAATGGAGACTGAATATGGAGTTGTAACACAAAATTATATTAACTCAGTGTACAATAGCCAACCCTGTAATAACATAGGTTGCTGAATATATAGAATACATCGATAGGTCGAATGCATAAGGAGGCATCCAAAGCTAGCATAAAGCAGGCTTACCCAAAATAGGCAAATCCCCCATAGGTGTAAAACGATGATCCCAAATCTGTCATGAGGCTCACGAATTGGCAAGGGCGCATGGGCAAGCTAATGAGTGGTGGAATGGCAGCTCATACATGCTTTTGCATGGAGGAAAGATGATTTTGCATGGAGGAAAGAGTGGAGGAGGAAGAGGCAACAAAGCTGATTCACCTCACCTAGTCTTGCTTTCCTATGTGCCTTAAAACACTGAAAAAGCAGGGAATAAAGCAGAAAAAGTAGATAGGCGCCTAGGAGGCCAGGAATAAAGCAGATTTGATTCCTAAGGCTTTCCCAAGCGCTACATGAGTCAAAGATGGCAAGTTTGACCTCTATGGATAGGCAATTAGCAACTTGCACATGGTGGGACTCATGGACTAGGCAAATAAGACAAAAATAAATGAATTAATGTCTAAGTGGGTAAATACTATGGGTTGATTATTCTAACACAAAGATCGTCGAAACATTAGTGAAGGTTACATTAGAGGAAATTTGGGGTCTAAAATGGGCCTTATAAGAGAACGTGCCAACAATAAATTTTGTGAGTTGGAATTCAAGAACCAATAGAATTTCAATAAAATGAGTCAACCATAATGGTTGAATTGACATATTTGTCATAAAAGAAAACTACTTTTTTTGTTCGTATTTTCGACATATCTCCTTGTGTTTTTACTCAAATTTCAAGTGGGAGAGCTCGTTGGATTTCTAATTTAATTCCGCATCCAACGAGTACCCACACTACATACTTTTGAGAGACACCACTACCCCAAAAACAAGAAATACCTCAAAAAATGTGATGATGATGTCATCATCATGTTTTTTCAAGTATTTCTTGTTTTTGGAGTAGTGGGGTCTGTCAAAAGTATGCAGTGTGGGTACTAGTTGGATGCATAATTAAATTCCGCATCCAACGAGCTCTCTCGCTTAGAATTGGAGTAAAAAAACAGGGAGATATGATGAAAATACGAACACAAAAAGTAGTTTTTTTCATTCTTCCTCCAAAATTAATAACTATTATTTTATTATTTTCCTTAGGAGGCCCATTTTAGACCCCAAATTTCCTCTAATGGTTGTTTGAGGAACCGACGCGGTGATAGACATGGAAATAAAAATTTTGCCGAAGTGCTGGAACCATCGGAAGATATTAGAAGATGGGATTGTCGATACATCAGAGGCAGTTAGTTGAATGGACCGCCAATAGGTCGGGAGAAGCTAGTTGTTTGGTCCGTCGATGCGTCGGGAGAGATTAGTTGTTTTGACCGCCAATGAGTTGTTTAGCCGCAGAATCCATAGATGGTCTACTGCCCACTGTTGCAGCTACCATGTGGACTAGCATTCCGATGGCTAGGACTTTCAACTATCGATCACCGACACATAGCGCTTAAGGGTTTTGAGTGCCGGTGGAAGTCAGAGGAGTCAGAAATTTGTGCACCCACCATTGCAGATGCCTAAGAAACTATTCACTCAATGGATAGCGGTTCTGGTCACTGACGCAGCAGAAAGGATTTGTTGTTTGAATCGCCGGTGCGATGGGAAAGACTAGTGGATGGGATCACCAAAAATTAGTTGATGAGACAGCTGACGGGTTGTCTACGGAAGCCACAGTCAGTTTTTTGGCCATAGTTGCAGCTACCTAAAGGACTATCCACCCAAAGGATTGTGGTTCGGATCACCGATATAGCGGAAAAAATTTAGCAGAGAAAGCCGTCGATGCAGCGGGAAACTATTGTTGTTAGGGCCGCCGATGAGCGTCAGAGAATTTGTTTCTTAGATCGCCGAAGTGTTGGAGTTGTATATGGGATGAGAACTAATAGGGAAAAGAAAAATTGGGGTTTTAAGTGGATTTTTCAAGCATCTTTCATCTGTTTGCAGTGGAATTTTCAGCAAATTCTAGGTAGTGTTCCAACGGGTTTTGCAATGAATTTCTCTTTGGGGTTTTCAGCAGTTTCAGGACTGAAAGGGAAGAAAACCCTGGGTGACTAAAGTTAACATTCCTGACCAAAATATATTTAAAGTGGTGTGGTTTTCACACCCAAGGTCAAAATGAAGCATGTGGATAAGCGTTGGAAAGCTTATCCAGCAGGGAACAAGGGAGAATTACCTGAATATGAGAATGGAGCAGCAAAGTGCTAGTAATTGCTTGAAAGATAAATGTGCTACTGTCAATATGGACAAATCCAGACATTTCATGCCTAGAGGTAGCAAGACCATGAAGCCAAACCAGCTGTTGTGTGGAAGAGGAGTTCCATGCGAGGATGTGGGACTTGAAAAGGGAAGTTTCCTTAAAGCCTATCCTGCTGATTATAACTACATTCCCTAAGTTTTATATCTGAAATGTATGAGGATATGCTTTGCATACATAGGATATTGAGGATCATACATTATAATGAACCGCTAATTATAGTTATTGCATTGGTGTTGGTATTAGTGGAAAAACCAATGACAACATGGACCTGGTTGAATATGTTGCTGATGCTGATGAATGTGACTAGCAATTCTCTGGAGAAAGGGATGAGGCAACAAGTCCATAAACAAATGTTGGTGAGCAAATTCTGCAACCTCCTGCAAAGGACCAACCAAATTGGTCATGCCAAGGGTGTAAGTAGGACCCATGAAGGTAAGAGTTTGATTATGACAAATTCCATGGAGTGGTAAAGGTAAGAGACCTCATACCATGTGGATATTTGAATGTTATACTACGTTCATATAGAAAGGTGTCATGCATGTATATATGGATTGAGCGTAGTAGCCCAAGGAAAGTAAGTACTGATGATCTTGATTGTAGTAATGCATCCTATATGAAGTAGTCATGGTTAGGCCATGCATGGTATGTTGAATGCATAGTATTCCTGAATCAATGCAAGATAGTATTGGATGGATATACATTAAAAAGATTTTATGAATCTTGTAGTCATGCATTGAATGGATGCATATGAAGGGTGTGGGTGACTGATTGCATAAGTACGGGTGCAAAAGTTGTGATGCATTGCATGAATGCCTTGAGATAGTGCATGTTATATTATGAATAACTAATGGCTGAAATGATGGATTGATGACAATTATAGAACCATTTCAAAGGTTGTTATGAATGCAGGATAGTAAGTGCATAAAGAGGATAGTCATGATCAATTGGTTGCTGGAAATTCTCTATGGAAGAGAAAGGTGGTACAAACGATACACTTGTGAAGTAAGGAGTATCTAAACATTTCATTTAATTGCATGAATGATGTGACTATACCTTGCAAATGTTAGTATGATAATGATTGCGTGAAGTAAATGAGTTTTGGTAATATTGATGTGATTAACAGCTAGAAGTATTTGAATTTTATAAATTCTGAAAATGCATCAGTGATGGTTACAACAATGAAAAGGTTATATGCATCCAGACTTACCAAGTGTTGGTTGATTGAAGCTCAAGTTTCAGGTAGATTATTTAGAGCATGGAAATGAGAGTAAGACCATGAAAAATGCCGGAATCTACCATGTGAAAGAGCCAAACCTTATGAGAAGAGTCTCATGGCAGTGAAAATAGTTTGTATGCATAATGGGTTGTTAAATTTGAATTGTGAAATTTCATATTTAAGAAATTGCTGACAACTACTAATCACTATTTGCTTGCATAAGATTGTGTCAGGAGGACGCATTGTAAGTGGGTATTCATATTATGCTAGAAGCATAAAATTTTAATGGGCATAGTGGTGCTGCTTACAAGAGACCCACAATTGAGGATCACCTCATTGCCAAGCAAACTAATTTCTGTAGTAGAGAGGATTGCAAATTCCTAATGAATTTGATAACTAATGTCATTGCTTGGTTATAGAACAATCAATTTGGATTGTATTATCAGATAATGATGGACTGTTTGGCTATTCGATGAATATGCCAGGGGTACACACTATACGAAGATCATGTGTGATGGCCTGCAGGAGCCAAACTTCATGGGAAGGTTTTCCCTTACTTGGGAATGGGTTCCGGGTGAAACTCCATTAGACATTTTGGGAAATGTCTCATCTGCACTACATGTTTGGTAAGCAACATGAGTGAGATGGTATAGATTATGTCGGTAAGACATGTGTGGATATGAAATGTAAAAAGGAGTTGGTATGGCTAACCGAGGGATTGTCAACTCAGAGAAGGGAGCCCCGTTCCTCCTTAACGAAGGAATACTGCATCGGCAAATGGATAACTGCTATGTGACCCTTGCTAAGAATATGCATGTCAAATTATTAAAATTCCATATGCAGAACATGTTTTGATTTTATTTCCATTATGACCGATTGCTTGAGTATGAGTAGGGCCTACATGGCACACATTGGGAAAGGGTGCACACTTTTCCAATGTCGAGTCATGAAAGGGTTTTCAATATTGACTACACCCTAGGGTGTGGATGCACTCCTGGTGTCTCAATACTTGATAGTGAATGATATGAAATATTATTACAGTATTAGAGAAATAACACTGATGAGTTTGCTTATATTGCTTGTGTTGACAGGCTAAATAGATGCAGTTGGGTGTGGCACCCTAAAGAGAAAAGGAAAATGGTTGTTGTGAGGGGTCCCAGAGTAAGGGTTATTGTTGATATAAGTGTATGTATTATTGTTGATATAAGTGTATGTTGATATAAGTGTATTGTTGATATAAGTGTACGTTGGTATAAGTGTATGTTGGGTTGTTATATGCCTAGGGATCCATAGTAGATCCTGGACCTAGAAATGGTCGCAGTAAAGTTCCAAGCCTAGTCGACATGAGGGTGTACTGGCTAGACATTAATTATTAGATGTTGTGGAGCAGCCTGCGTGCTAACCTAACATCCAAGTCCATAGGTGATCCCAAGGCTTGCAAAGCGAAGTAGGATCCTATGGACCAACGAGGAAACACACAATACAGATAAGTATTGGATTATTTTGCTTATGAATATACATGTGTATATGATTTGGTTATGATGTTTTAAGCTCTTGTTCTAGAGATAAAATCGATGAGAATAAACTAAACATGTGAATCTATTCAATGTTTTGATATAGGTATCGTTGGGAGTGATGAATATGAGAGCATCCTAGGGGTGCATGTGGACATGTGACTGTTCTGGAAAGCTCAAAATGAGTGGCAATGAAAAAGGTGCTATTGAGACTGTGAAGTTCCTAGCAGCCGAGGAAACCATGTGGGGAGGCTCCATGGTTTAGAGGTCTGGAATAGACCGAAGACACTAAGTGTCATGACCAAGAGGGATTGGTCCAGAATTCACGGTGAAGTGAAAGAGGCTGAGAGCATGAAAAGCCATAGCAGTGGTGTGGGTTCCAGGATGGAACAAAAACAAAGAGGAAAAACTCTTGCTGCTCTCTCTTGCCTATTGATTATATATACATATATATTTATGCATTGTGAAAACAAAATATTGTTGAATGCATGTATGAGTGGAAATGGAATGTGTGTATTTGCTTAAAGTAAATTATGAATGCTAGAATAGTTAATTATGTGCCCAAGAATGGAAATGAATGAGCTTGTGTGCCTATTGGGAAGGCATGAAAAATATGAAAGTATCCTTGATGAGACTTGGACTGTCATGCCAATTGGGTAATTGACTGATTGACTTTAATGTCTATATTATGCTTGGTTTGACAGAATTTCAATGGTGCATTTCACAGGTGAGAAAAGTGAAACCCAGTGGTGCGCATTGATCATGGCAGCAGATCAAAGGTTTCTAGACTTAGTTGGAAGTATCCTTCAAATGATTTCCAAGACTGAAGAAAATCTTGGGGAGATGCTCAAGATACAGAAAAGGCAGAATGAAATGAACGACCAAATTTTGCAAGACTCTATTGGTTTGCAAAGGGAGGTGAAAATCCTTCTGGGAGCAATCGGCAAGGGAAAGGAAGGTAGATCAGTGATGGGACATTCGTCCAAGCGACCCATTAACAAATGGTCCAGGCATGAAGACTCAAAAGAAATTGAGCAAGTAAAGATGAAGCAGCCAGTGAAATGCTGTAGATGCAGAGGACATGATTTACGCTGGGACTGCCTAATGAGGGAACATAAAGAGGGCAACAACCACAAAGTTCCTAGTCTTTGGGATAATCTGAAAGTTGAGAACCAGCAGGAGAAGTTCATGGAAGCCGAGGGGCTTGGTCCTGAACGTTCAAAGTAAACAATTGAACGTGGGACAAATCTGCAAAATTTTGAAATTTTGGATGTGCAAATTGTATATGCATTCCTATGTATTGGAACACCGAGGATGGTGTTATTCCAAGGGGGAGGGGAATGTAAAACCCCGGTTTTGAACCCATTTGCATGATGTATATAATTTAATTTATCGTGGTGAGGAGCTAAAGGCAAAATCCCCACCATCGATTTGGTTGTGTATGTTTCAGAAATAGGGATAGTTGCCGATGGTATATCATGCTATATGGCACATTATAGTTTTGAATCATGTAAATACACACATCAATTAAACTAAACCTATAGCCAGCTACGGCGGTGCAATGTTAAAATGAAAAGGGCATGATTCCAAAGGATAAGGGTGGGGGATGTCAAACCTTGGACTATGGGGGGGGGGAATCCATGTGTCACCACCCTGTTTGATTTTCCCATCTTCCCTTGTCTCATCCAACAACCACTTTAATGTTTTGTTGAGTAGTTGAGGCAGTTATGGTTGGGAGTGGAGTGTGGTAGGACTGCCAATCCTTTCCCACACACACAGTCCACCAGCGGATTGACCTCACATTGGCAAGCAAAACCACCACTGCCATTCTCTCCAGGGGAGGCCACTCTCTCCATTCTCTCCATTGTCAGTTCACTCTCATGCAGGGACACATAGGAGGGGGGTATATTAATCTTCCTTGCGCATGGAGTTAGCGTTCTTTCCTCCACCATTATCGGACTGTGAAGAATCGTTGTGGTTTTCTTTTGTTGTTGATGGACTGTTGTTTTCCATATTTATTGGTTGCGTCCTTTCCCCTCACACACAGATTGTTTGAGAATTGGCTCTTTTTCCAGTTCTGTATCTGTAAATTTCTTCAGCGTTTGCGTCGAGGTGCTGTGTGCTATGGAATTTTAGATGTTGGATGGTCATTGATTCCACATCTGTTGGTTGAGTCCTCACATGTCTATGTGAGTTTTGGTTGTTGATGTACCCTGGTTTTGGGTTGATGCTGAGTTGTTTTGGCCACGGTATGGCCAAGAACAAATCTAAGTTGTCTTGTAGATTTGAGCCGTGTACACCTTTTGTTTGGGGTTGTCACCCGGTTGTATTTGCCTTCTTCACAGAGTTGTGAATGGGTTGTTTCATTGCGGTATGCAGTGGTTGGTCTTCGGACTCTTGAGAGTGGGAATAGAGCCTGTGTATGCTTGAGAGGACTGGTGTTTGAGACCACCAGCTTAGCATTTAGCCTTTCCTAGCTCCTTGATGGCCTGGTAAACCCTACGGTGTGGGTTTGGCTGATTTGTGAACCTTGGCTATGTGTAAGCCTGCTTGACTCTTATTCCTTGAGGAATCATGCCCAGCTCAGGGGTGGCAGTGTTACTGAGAGATTGATGAGCACGCTAACCTATGGTTGGGTGGAACATTGTAGTGATGTAGCTGGTTGCGGGGCGAGTTTTTCATTGAAATATAAGTACTCCTGACTATTTCATCTTTGCAATTATATCTACTGTTTCATGAGAAATGATGAACATGTTGAATGTTGGAATGTATATTGAATAAGTGTACAATATCCCACTCTATGAAGTCATAGGCCACCATAATAAATAATTACATGAGGGATTCTAATGCATGAAGATGCCATTCGAATCTAGTCAACAGTAGGCTTACTAAATCTAAGCAAATCCCCCATAGGTGCATAAAGCAGTTTCCAAAACTATCTAGGAGCTCACGAATTGGAAAAATAAATTAGGAAAGCTAATAGTGGATGGAAGGAAAACTCATACATTCTTTTCATAGGAGAAAAGAGTGGAGGATGTGGAGGACAAAAACCAATTTAACTTCACCTAGTCAAACTTTCCCAATTGCCTTAAAACACTGAAAAAGCAGGAAATAAAGCAGAAAAACAAGACATGCGCTAGGGAGGCGAGGAATAAAGCAGATTTGATTCTATGAGGTTTCCCAAGAACTCCATGACTCAAAATTAGCAAGTTTTACCACTATGGATGTGTAGATGACAACTTGCATAAGGTGGAATATGGAAACTAGGCAAATAAGACAAAATGGATTAATTAATGTCTAAGGTAGCTAACTATGGGTTTATTATTCTAAGACACCCCCTTAATCCCGACTTATGAGTAATATATCAGAAAATTATAGGGCCTAGCAACAAGGCTTAGTCACCCTTTACATATTGCATGTCCATTTAACCAAGGATAGAGGCAAAAACCCAGTGGGAAAATCCTCCCTTAAACATGGACTGTAAAACAAAATTTGGAAATATTGTCATCACTCATGCTTCACAACATGATCAGAAATCCCCAGCAGTGATTTGAGATTGCTGAATGTCTTCTCACAAAAGGATTTGGTGAAGATATCAACTACTTGTTCTGAAGATGAATAGAAGAGTAGGTTAATGGTGCCATCATGCACAAGTTGTCTGATGTAGTGCATATGGATCTCAATGTGTTTGGTTCTCTGCTTCTGAACTGGATCATTGCAGATTCGAATGGTACTCTAATTATCATAGTAGATAGTAGTTGAGTATTCTGATTTGAAGCCACACTCTCCAGGTAACCCCTACAACCATAAACATTGAGTTGCTGCATTTACAACTCCTCTGTACTCTGCTTCTGTAGATGAGAGTGCAATGGCACTCTGTTTCTTGCTTGACCAGCTAATTGGCCCTTCTTCAAGCATGAACACATATCCTGATGTTGACTTTCTATTTGTGTTGTCACCTTCCCAATCACTGTCAGTAAACCCAATCAAATCAAGATCAGATTTAGCTTTATAGAAGATCCCATGTGTCCTTGTTCCCTGAACAAAGTTAAGGATCCTTTTGGTTGGTTTCCAATGGATCTCATGAGGCTGATCCATGTATCTAGAAGCCACACTTACTGCATAAGAAATATCAGGTATAGTATGTGTAATATACAACAAACATCCAATCAATTTTCTATACAGTGTATTGTTTACCATAGGTGAAGAATCAACTTCTTCAAGCTTCACTCCTGAAAGGAAAGGAGTCTTGCTTGGCTTGCAATCCTTCATTCTGAATTTTTTCAAAAAATCCAAGGCATACTTGTACTGGTGCACCTTGATTCCATATTTGTTTTGAGCAATCTCAAGCCCCAAGAATTGGCTCAATAGCCCCAAATCTGTCATGGAGAAGGCTTGGTTCATTGCACCCTTCAAGGAAGCAATTTCATCCTTTGAGCTTCATGTAATGAGGAGGTCATAAAAATATAAAACAATGATCATTAATGAACCATTAATCAACTTCAAATATACATTTGTATCTGATTTGCATCGAACAAAATTCAGTGATAGCAGAAAGCTATCAATCTTGGCATACCAAACCCCGAGGGCTTGCTTAAGCCCATACAATGACTTCTTTAGACTGCACACAAGATATGGGTTAGTAGAAAATCCTTGAGGCTGATACGTGTATATCTCTTCAGTGAGATATCCATTAAGGAAATCACACTTCACATCCATGTGATGTACTTCCCATTGCTTTGAAGCTGCAATGGCTAAGGCTAACTTGATTGAGTCCATCTATGCCACTGGTGCAAAGGTCTCATTGTAGTCTATGCCATGAACCTGTGAGTAGCCCTTGGCTACCAATATGGCCTTGTAATTCAAAGGTGAACCATCAGCAGGAAATTTTTTCTTGTACACCCACTTACACTGAACTAGCTTCCTCCCTGGGGGAAGATCAACCAGCTCCCAAGTGTTGCTCTTCTGGAGTGAGCTGAACTCTTCCTTCATGGATGCTTGCAATATTGGATATTTTTCTGCATATTCATATGTCTTAGGATCTTATTGTACCATCAGATAGAATTTCTCAGCAAACATAGGGTCTTTCATGCATAGAGCACTCTCAAATTGAGATCCAGTCCTCCTAGGGTCATTAGGATTTTTAGCTAGTTCTCTAGCTGCATGAATGGTCTTGGCTGCCCATTTTGGCCTTGTAGGGATGTTAGGATCTGCAATAAAATCATCACTATAAGACATATCAGAATCATCATGTTCAACTATATCTTCACTTACATTCAGAGGTTCTGGTGGTGAACAGGATTCTCCAACTTCCACTGCTGCTAGGGGTTCTTCTTGAAACTGAACACACCTTTCAATGAAGGCTTTGTTTGTGCTAAAATTTATTATATTGTACCCTTTTGAATCTACATAGTACCCAACAAATAGACACTCTTGTATGTGGGGCTGCAAAGCCTTCCTCTTTTCTGTTGGAATTCTAGCCCAAGCCCTTGAGGCAAAATTCCTAAAATGGGTCACATCTGGCTTGTGCCCACTCCATGCTTCAAAAGGAGTCATACCATCAAGCTGTTTATGAGGCACCCTATTCTGGATATAGGCTGCACAGTTTATAGCTTCATCCCAGTACTTTGGTGGCAAAGTCTTAGCCTCCATCATGCAGGTTGCCATCTCTTTCAGTGATCTGTTCTTCCTCTCAGCAACACCATTCTGTTGTGGTGTGTAAGGGATAGAATGTTGCATCTGAATACCTGCATCTGCACAATATTGAATAAACTCAGACTTGACATACTCACCACCATTTTCATATATGGGGACCTTGAGTTTCCTCCCAGACTGGTTTTCAACTAAAGCCTTAAAGACTTTGAAGAGGCCAAAAACTTCAGACTTGTGTTTCAGGAAGTAAACCCAGCAATACCTGGAAAATTCATCTATGAAATTCAATGCATATTTGGCCTCACTCATTGAAATATGAGGAAATGGGCTAGAAACATCATTGTGGATCAACTCAAGAGGTGCAGAGGTTCTCTCATGACTAGCTCTCTCAAATTTATGCTCTGGGTGTTTTCCTAGGATGCAACCTTGATAGACTCCTTTGGAAAATTTTATCTTGGGTAACCCTATGACCATCTCTTTTTCACTAAGATCAGAAAGATACTTGTAATTTAGGTGGGAAAATATTTCATGCCAAAGCTTGCTTGCCTCATTCGCATGAATCAGAAGAGCATAGGGGTTTGAGTAGGGTAGGAAGTGTGAGAACATGTATACCTTCGAAGTATGATTTGCAACTCCTTTTGCAATGAATTTACCACTTGAGATCTCTGTGATCTCAACTTCATCAGGGGAGAATATGACCTTCTTTGGAGACCATGTGTGGGTCATCTGATACACTGATAAGAGGTTAGAGGCAAGACCTGGAACATACAACACATTGCAGAACTTACCATGATCAAGATCAATCCTCCCTTTGCCGAAAATTTCAGTGAGAGAGTCATCTCCCAGTATTATTGGTGGACCTTTCGACATGTCAAGTGAGGTGAATGACTCCTTGGTCGCAACCATATGTCTTGAAGCTCCAGAATCAATGATGAAACTAGGTGAGCTTGATGTGCCAGCAACCAATGCATGAACTCTCTCTCTGTCTTCTGAACTTGATCCTCCTTCCCTCTTCTTTGAGCTGTCTGGAAGGGAGATGCCATTCTTCTCCAGGAGTTGGGTCAGCATGTCTATTTGCTTCTTCATGCAAGAGCTCTCATAATGATTTCCCTTACTACAGTATGCACACTTGCTCATTTCTCCTTTGTTCTTCTTCTTTTGGTAGTTCTTCTTGGAACCTTGAGGCTCCTTCGGATACTTGTTATTGTCTCTCTTTTGCTCAAGTGGATTTTTAGATTTCTTTTTACTTTTTGAATCCACCCTTGAATCTACAGCAACCAGAGCTTGGTATTTGGATGGTTTGATGGTGCCCATCATCACCAATTTATCTTGTTCTTGTGTGAGAGATTCCATGAAATATGGAAGGCTAGGCATCTTCCAGGCTCGAGCTGTCAACTTTGTGGCATAGAAGGTCGAAACAAACATTGAATAGTCAGGGCCAAGCTTTGAGAGTATGGAAAATACCATCTGATCATCCTTCTTTTCGATCCCACATTGTTTTAGCTGCAAAACAAGTGCTTTGAACTTGGAAAAATAGAGTTGCAGGGATTCAAATCTATTGGGACTCAGGGAGATCAGTTCATTTTTGATTTGATGTCCCCTCATCGCATATATATTTCCAAAAATATCAACAAGATTCTCCCATGATTAATTCGGTGACGTCAATCCATCAAGATGGAAAATGAGGTCTCTGGATATACTCAGACACAAGAGACCATAGGCCTCATCCCTCCTGTTGTGCCATTTTATCTTCTCTGCAGCTGTATTGGGCTCTGCTTCTGTTGCCATAGTCACTCTGTAGATTCATTTCACTCTTAACAGTATCTCCATCTCTGCTTTCCATTAAAAGAAGTTAAATGGAGTCAAGATGATCTTCTGAGATTGATCCATAGCTCAAAAATTGTCCCAACAGTCAATAGAATGCTCCCAGTCAATGATGTCAAACCTGCAAAACAAATTGGAAGGAGATAAATCGATCTACAAAGGCTCTGATACCATGTGGAAATTGAACCCATTGTTATAAAAATTACACTCACATCAATTGCCAATTGCACATGCAAAATTACTCACAAAAGAGACTGAATATGGAGTTGAACACTAAACTGTATTGAATAAGTGTACAACAGCCAACCCTGTGAAGTCATAGGCTACCACAATAAATAATTACATGAGGGATTCGAATGCATGAATATTCCATTCGAATCTAGTCAAAAGCAGGCTTACTAAATCTAAGCAAATCCCCCATAGGTGCATAAAGCAGTTTCCAAAACTGTCTAGGAGCTCACAAATTGGCAAAATAAATTAGGCAAGTTAATAGTGGATGGAAGGAAAACTCATACATGCTTTTTATAGTAGAAAAGAGTGGACGATGTGGAGGACAAAAAATAAGTTAACTTCACCTAGTCAAACTTTCCCAATTTCCTTAAAACACTGAAAAAGTAGACATGCACTAGGGAGGCCAGGAATAAAGCAGATTTGATTCCAGGAGGTTTCCCAAGCGCTCCATGACTCAAAATTAGCAAGTTTGACCACTATGGATGTGTAGATGGCAACTTGCGTAAGGTGGAATATGGAAACTAGGAAAACAAGACAAAAATGGATTAATTAATGTCTAAGGTAGCTAACTATGGGTTGATTATTCTAACAATATTCATCCACTTTGGAGATTCTGATGTACTTTATATTGTACATGGTGATGAACACACATGTCACATCTTGTATATCATGCATATCCATGGCCATTGTACTCTTATGTATCTGGGACTACTCTATGTATTTGTAGTCATATGCAAAGATTTATCATTGTATTTTACAGATGAGTGGATGGTTTTTCCACTTGGGTCTTCATTACTCCACTTCTGGGATGGATTTTATAATGTATTTCAGCCATCATGTTACCCCTCTAACCTCACACATTAGGGGGCATCTATTATAGCTGATTTTACCACACATAGTTGATCACATATTGATGGGCGTCCCTATCCCTCTGTAGACTCTTTAAACCCCATTGACTCATATTATCCTTTGATGATCCAAATTCATCCCTTAAAAACACTTGTTTATTGTTGTATGCGACTTTTAATCCCATAATTGCGTGTAAACGAGACTTTTGACCTCAAACCCACATACATCGAGATGTGTACATAAGTCCAAATGTTTTTGGATTTTTCCTCATAGGAGTCCGAATAAATTGACTCTTGGCCTTCCAAATGCCTTGAGAATGCTCGTATTTTACCCTCCATTACCCTCTTGGAGTTATATATATATGAACCCCTTGGATGCATTGAAGAGGAGGAATTGAAGAGCAAGGAAACTATAGTCCATTGTTGCCACAATTCTCATATACTTGAGTCTGCATCCCTTTCTCCCTTTGGAGCACTTTGTGTTCTTCCAAATATTTTGTGTGCTTGTGGGCTTGCTATTGAGAGATGGAGGATTGAGGTGGTGGAGGCCAAGGTTGAGGACTCGGTTTCTCCAGTTTGTAGACATGCCGACAGAGGTTGTCACTATTGTAATCTATGATTTTATTAATAGAAATATATTTTCCTATCCAATTATGTGCAATTGAATATGAATATTGAATCCATGGATGTGTTTAATTATTTATGAATCATTGAATATATATGCTAGAGTATGTCTAACACACTATTTTATAGCATTCTTGTCTTATTTGTTGTTGTTGAGAGTGAATTGCTAATACAAGCGAGAATTGGAAAGCTCAACGGGGATATACTTCAACCGTCCGAAACAAGATACGATTTGGTATCCCTTAGTGTTATATGTTTGGTTTCTATTGCATATTGGGAAATATTTATTTCTAGTGTCAAAGTTGTATGTTGTGGTACACCCCAATCCATAGGAATTTTCTCTCCGTAACACCTATACTAGTCATTATCTCAAATATCCGTAAGATGAAGCTATGACTAAATACATTTCATTCAATATTCACTCCTCGTTATTCTAACTAAGATAAATAAAAAAATATAAATATAAATTACATATCCACTTCCAAAAAAAAGCTAGCATAGATCCATTATAAACCCAGATCTATCAAGTATCGAGAGAGATTCAAATGGTAAAAAAATGTACACCTCAAGAAATTGGATTTCTTTTGGTGCTTGATAGATCCAGGTTTAAAATGGATCTATTATAGTATATTACTTATCTCGTCTTTTTCCATTTATTTCCTATGGTGTTCCTTCTGAACATAACCTTTTCTTTCTTTTGTTTTCTTCCCAAAATCTCATTTACCATATTTGGTCAACGATAAGTTTTAAATACTAATATTAAATTGAATCATGCCATCATTAGAAGCTTCAAGGATTTGCTCAAACAAGGTTGTGACACTCTCCACCAAAGTTCAATTTATTTGAACGTAATATATTTTGTCCCTTCGAACAACTGGCAGCTGTAGGGTGTCATTTACAAGTTTAGTGTGATATATTTTGTCCCTTCTTACAATTTTCAGATAGGAGAGCTTAAATATCATAAAACTGGTATATCGAACATATGGTGTTCGTAGGGTACCATTTATCAGTGTATAGTGTGATATGTTTTGTCAACCCTTACAAATTTGTATATAACAGAACATAAATATCATCACATTGGTATATCTACCATGTGCAACTTGTGGGTTGTTACTGATCTGTGTATAATTTTATATGTTTTCCCTTCTTGCAATTTTTGTATAGAAGAAAATAAATATCATCAAACTAGTATATCTCATATGTGTTGTTTGCAGAGTGTCTAGTTATAATTGTACAATGATATTTTGTCTCTTCCTCCACTTTTTTTGGGGAAAGAATAAATATCATTGAACTGACATATTTGATATGTGATGCTTGCAGGGTGCCACTTATCAATGTATCATGTAATAAAACAATTAGACTCTTTGTACATTAATGTTATCATATATCACATATGACACTCACATAGTGATACCACCAATTTTCTACTACCCTACCAACTTTATGCTTTTAATCTAAATCCCTGCTCAAAGATTAGACCTTGGTAAGGTATTTACATTTGATTTTCTATGGCATATCCACCATTGGGTTAGTGAGAATTTCAAACATAGACATGTTTTTCCAAAATTTGATTATAGACTACAAATCAAAGGCTCTTTATTTGAAATTTATTTTGTTTCATCTGAATGAGTAACAACTATTTGCTTGAGGTGTAAAATAGGGAATACAATCTTAAACAGAAGACAACATTTTCTCAACAATGGATATAAATTAACTTGTGATTTATACCAGTAAGTTAAGTTGTGGTTTTCTAATTCTCTTTCTTTTCATGGTAATGTGTTTCAAAACACTAAATACAAATAGAGACCAAGTCTTAACGGCATCTATTATGTTGAATATGCCCTATATTTGCACATAATTCCATCCTTGCTAAAGAAGCCCTGGATTTGGACACGATTCCATCCTTTTTATTATATTATTTTGTTGAATATACCAAAAAATTCATGCAGATACATTTGGGTAAGAAGTAAAGGAGATGAAAAAATATTATATACACTCCAATTGAGTTAGATTGTAACTATTCTTCTGAATATGCCTTCGATTGCACATGATTGCATCCCTTTTGACATATTATTTTGTTGAATGTGCTGAAATTCATCTGCATGCATTTGAGTAAGAAGCATAGGGGACTAATAAAATCTTCTATAGACTCCAATTGAATTAGCTTGTTAGTATAACAAAGTATGTGATGAAATTCCAACAAGGGTTTTAAAATTTTGGTCACTTGTGCTTCCAATTGGTATTAGAATTTGCATATCATTCTATTTTTTTATGAACATGCTCTGAGATTTCATGTCTCATTTGAATGGCATAAGACACAATAAAATTGAAACCCTAATCAATCCATCAGCCTGAAACAGTTAACCAAAGTTGGCCATTCATACATTCATTTATTGTCACAATATATACAAGTAGCATCCAAATAGATATCAAATAGGTCACATAGTATCTTCCTCAGCCACACTCCCTCACAACTAGCCAAACAAGCTACAACATACTCTGCTTCGGCTATAATCAGTGCCCCACAGGATTTCTTCCTACTAAACCAAGATTCACACCTGATCCCATACTGAAGTAGCACCCTCAAGTGCTCTTCCTATGAATGGCACTACCTTCCCAATCTGAATCTACATAACCTTCGAGGTTAATCTTCTGATTCTCCTCATACTTGAGCCCATAATTAATTGTACCCTTTAGTTACCTCAAAATATGATTTACAGTAATCATGTGAACATGTCTCAGATCGATCAGGAACTGGCTCAATGTGTTCACAACAAATCAAATATCTGGTCTCGTGTTCGTCAGGTACATCACGGACACAATCACTTGACGATAAATCATAGCATAAACCAACTCGGATGAAGTATCACTAAATGGCTTTCAATTCGATGCCATAGGTGTGGCTATAGCCTTGTAGTCCATCATCTTGAACCTTTTCAAGATCTCCACTGCATACTTCCCTTGTCCCAGGAAGATTCCATATGCATTCTACCACACCTCCATGCCTAGAAAGTAGTGCATAATATCAAAGTCCTTCATATCAATCTTCGCAGCAAGTCTCCTTCTTGCAACTTTAATGATTTCCTCTTTTATGTCAGAAACAAGTCGTCGACATATAACATGAGCATCATTGGTCTTCCACCTTTAACCTTGAAGTAAATTTTGGAATCCACTTTACTCTTAGTAAATCCTAGAGTCATTAGTAATCTATAAATCCTATCCACAGGGACTTCACTTGTTGAACAATATCCTATCACGTTAGTTCATATTGTGGCTTTTTAAATTATCAAAAATTGAACCAATATATTATAGGTATTGGGGGGATGAGGGGTTTAAGGTGGGGGCGGGTAGGGTGGTTTATAAGGATTGAGGTATAAAAAGGGGTGGGGAGGAGGTCTTAAGTATTGCGAGGGGGTTTCAACAAAAAGAGTTTGGGTCAATATCTCTATAAATTAAGGGTATTCTTTAATATCCCATGATCACATGTGCTATGTGAGAGGTTCACTAAGTTAAGTCCCCGTGATCCTATCGTACCATGTTGAACCTCAAAATATTCTGCAGTCACTCCCTTTGAAACAGAGCATCATTCTCCCTCTTCCTTTCATACTCTATGTATTGAAATATTCTGTACTAGAGTGAAAAGTAGTTTCCTCTACTACTAATATTCTATGTATCCATCTAGGGTCACTAGATACCAATATCCTCTTGAACCTTTTCAAAATTTCTTCTCACACCCATATTTGAGTTCGTGATCTTCTATAGGCTTCCATCTTCAACCTTGTAGAAAAGGTTAAGATCATAATCACTCTAAGTGATCTTCAAGATCCTCATGTGTGTGTTATACCATGGGTTCCTTCTAAGCTCATACAAGGTCTTCTTTCATTTTCACACATGATTCTTCTTGTCATGTGTCTTATCTTCCATTAGCTGCAAATGTCTCTTCATAGTCTATGCCTTCTTTCTGTGAGAAGCCTCGTGCTACAAATATTGCCTTGTATCCCACGATGTTTCCATCTACTGCATTTTGGATCTTGTAGATCCATAAGGAATACATTATGGACTTCCCTTTAGGTCTCAATACTGCATCCTAGACATCATTCTTGTTGAACTCGTATTCTCCTTCCCTTTATTCTTGGGTAATTCTTCATAGCTGGAAGTCTCTACATCAATGATGTCGCTCAACAGTGTCACATAACTAGAGTGTCTCTAAGGCCTCTTTCTTTCTTTTGAAAGTATTGTCATATTATACTTCATCTTGGATTCTTTCTTGAACTGTCGTCACTTGTTCTTCGAAAGAAGTCTCATCCTTCTTTTCTTGTAGGCGATTGTATGCGATCTTTCCTACAAATCAAATTCATTAGCTGTATTGTTAGAAACATTTAATAAGGTATATTCATAATAAAAAATTCTTTTTGATTATGATATAATCATGCAACTATTTTATCCAATACAACATTTATCCATATCTTACAAAAAAATTTCTAGATGTCTTCCATCTCTACCCGTACAACATTGAGATTGTGCACTAACCCAATATGCCAGAAAAGAGGTTTAATTATAGATAAGTAGCAATGGAGAGTTGTATAGCACCATGGGCTACTTACCCATCACATGCATATTAGTAGTATACTATCATTAATGAAAACATTCTATCATGCATAACACATCAACTGAATATAATCAAATGCATAACAAAATAATATCATGAAATGACAATTGAATACTTATATTTATCATATTCTTCATCTATAACAGCATCATTTATTATCCAAATGCTAATATGTATAAGAGGTTCTTCAAGAATTGAGTCATTTGTATTCCTCATCTCTTGAGGGATCTTATTTGAAAAGTGAGCGCTTGATCTTCAGTGGCTCCCATCTTCTCTTCTCTTATTATGGGTCAAGCTTCATCTTATGTGTGCTCTTCCCGGATTCTGCTGAAAGTAATCACTTCCTTATGGCACATATTCCTTGAATGAATGAATCCCATGATCCTGGGAGGCCATTCAAGGTGGTTATCACAATTTTTTCATTCTCTACTTCTTCATCCACTGCTTCAAGTTGTTCTTTGATTTGAGAGACCCTTGTAAAGTATGACTGCATGGTCTCTGCATTCTGGATCTTCACATTCTTCAACTAGTTTCTCAAAGTCATCTTCTGATTTATGTTCTTCCCTTCAAATAGATTGGTCAAGGAATCAAACATCTCTTTAGGTGTCTTTAGGGAAGACACTTGTGGTATAAGGTGATCCTTTATTGAATCATCAATGATCTTCTTGGCCTTAACAAAGTTATTCTTGTGTAAGGATTTAGCCTCATCTCCCTCTAGAACTAGAACCTTTCCACTTATGTAGGTGTCCGATTCATTTTATTCAAGAACTAGTGAGATCCAATACTCCCATGCTTGGAAATTATCAGCTTCACCAATATTTTCATCAATTTGGTGTGATTAGTCACTTTTGAAATGAGAACCTCAAAAGTAAATAGCAACAGATTAGATCTTACCGATTTGAGGTGTTTGTCCTCGTTCCGAAGGTGGCTGATCTAGGGTTTTTCAGAGAAACCCTAATTTTAAAAATTGGAATATTTCTGATCTTATTGGATATAAGGATGCAACTCCTCAAGGTAAGTTGTCCAATGTACTCCTTTTCTGAAAATAGTGAAGGGAAACTCCCGGAATAGTAAGCCCTAGTTTTCCAATTTCCTCTCCAGAAATGTTTGATATTGTTTATATCGTATCTCTAAAATTATTCCTCCTCTGTGTCTAAAAATTCTCACTGAGGTATCCTCACCTATCCTCTTTCCAACACCTTAGGTTTGAGAAGAATTTGTTTCTCTAATTGGGACTTATGATTGTTTTCCCAAGGTGACTTGTTTCAGGACTGTTTAGCATATTGAAGTTGTACAGAATTCCGCGTGTCACTAATTCATCATTAGGGTCTGAAAATTTTACCACAAAAATTAATGTTCATTCCCTATCTAGAAAATATTTCAAAATTTCATTTGGATCTTTCGATCCTGAGATACAGAATTTCTCCCTAGGTGTCCTGTTTAGGGATGAATCCTGGAAGGGGCTGGAACCCTGATTTGGAGGAATCATATCTCCAAAAATATAGTGAATCTAATCCTGAAATTTTTACACAGGATACACAAGACTTTTTCTTCATCCAAAATTCCGTCCCCTCATACTTCTGCAATCCAGAGATATAGCGAATGTACCAAAACTACAATTTTTAGTATTTTAGGGTTTTCAGGTCGAGGGTCAAATTAGGGTTTAAATTTCCCAAAGTTTTACCCAACCAAAAATATCGACCTTGGTCTCTAAATTTATATTTTTAGGAGGAGAGAAATCCTATGCTGGGCTCACTCAAAAATTCCTCTTCTGTAAAAAAAACCCTAATTTCCAGCAGCAAAAACTAAAAATCCCTGGAATCAAATTCTACTTCGACAGAAAGATGTGCCCTTCAATGGAGATTCAACCTGGCCTCCTTTTACTGATGGATTGTGGAGAGAGACCCAAACATAAGAATCCCTATACTTTGCAGCTACATAATGTATTCTTCTCAGGTTAGCTCTAATACCATGTTAGACTTTTATCTATTTCAACAATACGATCTCGGGATCTTAATTGAGAGAATAACAAGTACATAAATCAACCACAAGAGACAATGAACACAAATATTTTCCTCGAGGAATCCATAAAGGAGAAAACCCCACAACTTCCTCATAGATAAAATGAGCACCAAAAGTAAAAGTAAAACCTGAAAACATAAAGATGATCTTCGATATTTGATCTCTCTTACTTGTTCCAACACTTCCTCTCTCAATCATGCGCCCCAGTTGAGAGAGTGTATGTGTGATAAATGGAAAGAATCACTTTCTATTTATATTATTTTCTTACTTAACATTAACTCACTAGGGACAACTTCTCTAGGAGAGTCTAATAACCCTAGTGCCCCACGATTGCGGGGAATTTAACCCTTAGACAATAAGAAGGGTTACCCTCTATGACCTTACATGACTTGATTACATTATTGATTCTCCTGATAGGAACATGGGGGACTGACATGACTTGCTTACATTACTGATACTCCTGATAGGAAAATCGGGGTACAATACATAAGATATACATGTGAATACATTCCTAAGTTACAAATACATCAACAATTATAGTAGTTAGACATATCATCATCCTTCCACCTCCAGGTTCCCATGATGTTCTTCCATCACTGTATACTACTAGAGCGACTGCATCCCTTAACATGTTTCCACCGAAATAGTTCCATATTAAACCCAGATCTATCAAGCATCGAGAGGGATCAAATTTCTTTAGGTATAAATTATTTTCTTGATATGTAATACTTACGTTAAAAAAATTACACCTCTAGAAATTTGATCCCTTTTTGTGCTTGATAGATCAAGGTTTAATATGGATCTTTCTTGGATTTAATTTTTTAAGCTTTTGTGTAAAATTGAAAATCTAACCAACATATGCTGCAGAATAGCTTTATTTTTAAAAAAATGTTGTTATCACATGCATTATATTACATTACATGACAAAATATCCTCCATACTCAGTTGTAGAGCACCTCACTACTCTTAGTGCAATTATGATGTTATTCAATCTCCTGAGTAACATATTGATCTGGTTTGACTTTGCCTTCTCTCTGGCTCTTTGAATCTCTTCGTTGGATAGTTGTTAGCTATATTTCAATTTTTGGTTAGCTTTGATGTACTTAATTTGACTTCTTATTCACTTAAAGTGCATCTCTCTTAATTTTGTTTTTCCATTCACTATTATAATTTTCTCATAAATCTAATCTAAAGTTTCAAGCAGTTCAAATTTAAACTAAAATTTATCCTTTCCCTTGATTGCTTATGGGAATCTCAAGATAAATTTTTTTATTTTCTAATCAAATTGGACTCTCCACAATTTTTTTATTTTGATAAGCAGAATGCAACCCCTAGTTTAACCCCATTTAGACTAGAACAACACTCGTCCAAACAGAGAGATATCCATCAGTGACAAGTGTTGGTTATTTACAGTTGTCATGTGGATTTTCCTATGCATATTTTTGATGAAAGGAAAATACCTCTTCTAGAATCTAGAGCCATTGAGCATATCTTGTTTGCAGAGATATTTCTATGACAATTAAACTTTTTTCAAAACTAATATTACTTGGAGTTAACCCAACATGGAAACCTTATTTTTGAAAGTGGAATGATATCAGAAATGAAAAATTGAACTTGTATAGTTTAGCCCATGAGACAAAATTTCTATAGGTTGTTCTTCACTAAAGACATGGTTTTTATGTGAAAAGTTTATCACCCAACCAAGTGTGTGGCTCTAATGCTTCCTAATGTAATCACAACAGTTTTGGACCTGACCGCATCAAGCATTAAGCATGGAGTGGGGAAATATTAATTTTTGTCTAAACTTTGACTTAGTAAAATACCCTAATATTGGAAAGCAAATCCTTACAGCGGTAGTTTCATTTTGTAGAAAAAATCATTTATGTTAAAACATATAGTAGCCCTCAAACATTTAACTGATGAAAAACGTTTTCCAGAATATTGTCCAAACCTTTTGTTTACAAATAGGATGTCAAATAAGATATATTTTATATCATGGGAGCTACAGCTAATAGACTATATACATGTGCCTTTTACCACTGTTTCAAAATCGTCAAGGTGAGGAGCAAAATCCTCTCCTTTAAGCTGATAGCTCATTGACATTAGTGAATTCTAGATTATTGTAACATGATAACAAGTAATATACTATATTGGTAATATGAAGTCTAGTTATTAATTCTTGCACATGATCTAGGAACTAAGATTCAATCTCATCAAAGAATTATTAACAATTACTCATGAATTGGAAATTTTCAGGAACCAAATAGGTTTCCTCTCTGTATATTATATAAACAATAAAGGATTACAATTCCCATGTATGAGCCATAGCTTAACTGAATGAAGAATTCGAATAACTAAGGGACAATTCGAATTCCCATGCATGAGTCTAGCTTAACTGATTCTTTGCCATGCAATACCACTCAGTTAACCACTTGACAAAAAACCTTAATTGACTCACCAATCCCTAACTGAAGTTGGAGTGCAATAAATGACTTAATCTCAACTGAAGGAGATCAAACACATGTCATAGCAACCAACCATCAAGTGCTAGTACTGCATGACTCCAATAAACCTTGCTGAGGTTAACTGAAGCTGAACTGACCATCAGAAGTTGGTGAAGGCGCCTAGTTCACTCCAGTTCATTAAATAATAATAAAATAATCAATAAATAATGATTAAATAATATATTTAATGCATGGAGGCGCCTTAACTGACTGTAACTGATTGGTTGAACTGAAAGTAACCCCCAGTTAGCAATTAGGTGCATGAATGTCAACCAGATCACCCTTGGAGTGCTCCAGTTAGCCTCCTTGACTGTAGGAAAGGCTAAGTTATCCTCCTCGACTGTAGGTAGGCATGGGAGTGACTGGGATGATGGTAATTAATGCTCCTTGATGTCAATTAAACTTAGGATAGTGGTTTAACTAGGCCAATTTGACTGAAGAGTGTGTATGATGGTAAATGTCTCCAACACTAGTAGATATTAATTTTGGTAATGAAAAAGGGAAACTTAATTCATCTAAAGTGATGTGCATTCAGGAAACTTATACAAGTGAAAGGAATGTAATTACATGTTGAAAAATGATTGTAGCAGATATATGCACAACAAGAATGGATCCGCTTTCCTTCAGTATTAGTCTATATTTTATTATCCCATATTGCATTTATGTTTATGAAAGAAGGACTGAAAGAAGGACTTAGCCTATGGACACACATGCATAGGTTCCCTGAGGTTTTCCAAATGCTCCTCTCATTCCATTTTTCAACTTGTGTCCCAATATAGGGTTATTATTGATCATAGTAACAAAACAGTCCAAATTTACAGTAAAGATTTCAAAGACTTCTAATTTATAGTGGTTGGTACACTTTAATATCTTTTAGTCCCCTTGGCCTACTAGATGTGCCCATTCATTGAACATTGATAAATTATCTTCTCTTATTATCTATCCCAAAAAATAATTGGATACTAGAAGACTACTTTTACAAATAATAAATTTGGAATTTTGATTGACTTGACAATTAAACTTGTATGCTGCAACTTCTGTTTATGACATTGTGCATCTTCCCAAAAAACTAAACAATCCTCCCATGTTCAGCGCTGATTCTATCTACTTGTAACTTGTAAGTTTTCATACTTTTGACATGAAATTTTACATTATCAGACCAAAACAGATTTCATCATGAACAAGGACATTTCCTAAGAATACTATGATATAGATATTTTTTCATATATGAAATTAAGTTAACAAGTCATACAATCGGTGGATTGTGAAAAAAAATCAGTTGATCAACTTTTAAGCCAAGTCGTGTGATTATGGGAAATAGGACATGTAGGACATGTTGCTACAATTATTTGACATAGGACATCCCAAAATCAAAGGCAGGACACGTGAACCAACAACGGAGCTGATTTTATGCCCTCTGGATTTGATGGATACAATGAAATAAACATAACACAATCATCTGAAATTCTTTGGAGATTCCAAGCTTCTGATGAATTGGGAAAATAGCAGAAGCATAATTAAAAATGTTTTGAGAGCCCCAATAATGAAGATCGTGTTGGGTGTAGAACAACCCTTTGATGATATCTCTTTTATTCATATGGATACATCTAGTCACTATATCAATATAAGTGTCAAATGATGATCAAACACAAAACACTAAAATATTCAATACACAAAATATAAGTTTTTAAGTTAGAACCATAAACTATAATTTTCTCAGAGTCATTTGATGTCACCAAAATAAAAATATATTACAGAGAATGATTTACTGATACAATAGGTGGAAATACCAATGGAAAATACAAAACATGTTAGATACTATAATTGTAGATGGAAGAATATTATAGCCCATCAGACGGAGGACTATGCAGCATAAGTAGGCGTAATTATAGATTCTGGAGGACTACATAAAATGGCATACATAGAATCTTCCGAAAGAGTAATAGAAGTGTAGATATTACAACCATTAGTGGAGTATTTGAGAGTGAAGTGGAGGAAATTAAAATCAATAAAGTGGAGAAAAAATAAAAACCAACAAGTAAACATGTTTACAGACAACAATCAAACTCACCTATAGCTATGGAAGGAAAAGTTGAATCAGATATGGCACCTGCTACAAATATAGTAAATGAGATTTCTAAGAACATTTCTATCATTTATTATTGTCATTGTAGATGTGAAAAAGGGACTATCCTTTGACACCAAACTATGGATCAAATACAAAGAGTATCAAGGAATATTTGCTTCATGCAAACCATCAATCATATTGCAAAGCCTCTGCTTTGCTTTCAACTGAACCTACAATGTAAAAATGGAAAGCATAATCACTCTAAGAATACCTCATCATTAATTATTCAAAATTCATCCGGTTTATTCAAATGCTTCATTAAAATAAACCTAACACTAGAATATGATGAAAATTGGACTTTAATCAAAATGAGAACCTAAAACCAAGGGATGCTTGATATAAAGGGAACATACCCTCCTTTCCATAAAAATGATAGCATCAATATAAACTGGGAATATATGGACCTTACACACACATTATGTTGAAATTCAAGATCTACCATTGTCCAATACAACATAATAACATATTTATGGATGTATAGAGAATTTTATATTAGGATATAATTTAATTTTCCAATATCAAATCATAGAAGTTAGGACCGCAAGGATATATTTAAAAATAGAGGCATAGATGTGATCAAGAGATGTGAGGCTATATGTGTGGAATGCACCAACACTCTTTTCTTTCATATTTACATTTTTCTTTGAAAGTTGGACACTATCTATGTGAAAATACAGGCCCCAACCTCGGAAAAATCCAACTACATTTCCTGTCACAAACAAGAAATACAATGTAATAGTTAATTAGTAAACCTCAATATTAAATAACTAAAATGAAGGAAAGCAGTCCCAATCATCAGTGTTACAACAAAAAACACAAAATATAGTCTCTTTTTACCTTAAATGCAATTTCAAATTGACATGTAGCGATCTTGCTACCATATAGACTTTTAAAGCTACTTCAAAAATAGAGGAACAACAACATTAGTTAAATAACATGAATCACATCATCAACAACAAAAAATGTAGACTCAAGAATCACAACTAGAATGTGTCAATGAAACACAACTACACTGACTCGATTCAGGAAAAGTGGGGACTCTAGTTGTTATCTCGTCACTTAATGATCCAGCAGACATGTGGGGACCTGAATCCTAACAAACTGATAAAATAATAGAAACAGACATTATGCTCGATCTTGGCCTCCATTATCCAATTGTGTTCATGGAGGCAAATACAATTATGCATTGAAACTATGCCAATTGATTATTGGATTAGATGAATGTGTGTTCCGTGCCAATAGGTATCCTATGATCAATGCATGTGAACCTAGTGCATATACCAGTTTTCACTTCACTTAACTATGTAGAGATCATTTATTTTTTTTAATAATGATAACTATTTACAAAGAAAATATACAATCAACATAAAAGAATCAGGATTCAAAAAAGTGAAGACAATTAATCCGTGCAACTAAAAGGTAATAAAAACATCTTTTCTCAAACCCTGAATCAATGGAAATTGACTAAAACAAATATTGATTCAAGCCACAACAAATGGTTAAATCAAGCATCTAATGAGAACTAGAAGCATTCAAGGGACTAACACAATATTTAACCAAAATACACACAAACTTCAAAAATCGACAAAATGATTCAAACAAAATCAATAAACAAACCATAGACATTTGTCAAGATATTCTTACTATACACCAACATGGTTCCATGTACTTGAATGAGCCCATTCTTTCTTAGAGAAAGTGTTGCGAAATTAGTTTTTTATCCTTTAATGTTAGGACACTATCTATGTGTAGAGATATCTCCTAGGCCTAGCTTTCTCAAATTTCAGCGTCATTTCCTGTCACATACAATAAAGAGACAATGTAAGAGATAAATATCAAAACATTAATATTAAAATAAGTTGCATAAAGGTAATGTAGCTCAAATCATCAATGTTACAACAAAAATGTACAATGTAGAATCTATTTTTACCTAAAACACAACCTCAAATTCACATATAGTGATCACCAACAAGGGTACATGGAACACCTGGACCAAAATAAGACTCAAGAGTCCTTAATGTGTATTAGATCATATACAATCCTAGTTGAAATTCATTTTCCAATTGACATTCTGGGCCTGGTCTTGATTTTCGACATTCTGAACATTGCCTTCTCCAAATGAACCTTCGTTGTGATAATCCAAAACATTATGTTCCACATCAATTTCACTAGAGAAATTTGTTATATTGTTTTCTCCCCTTCTTTCACGATCTAATCATGAAAGAGCTAATGCTCTTTCATATGGAAAATTATCGACCTCATACTTTTTTACATATAATATTAAGCATGTATACACATTTTTATCAATATTGTTCCTCAACTTTGACTTCAAGAATGTCAATGCACTAAACATTATCTCATCCTCCACTAATCCCAAAATCATGGTATGACATAAATCCACTAATTTGAAATATTTCGACATTCTTTTCCGTAGCATTTCGCTACCACTGAGCTTAGTCCATACTCTTCTAATTGCACCATATTATTTATTATCTGGTGGAGAAAATTTGTCCCACATTTTTGTAGCAAATCATTTAGATTGATCTATCATTTTTTCTTGATCTAAAATACCTTGAAGATGTTCTCCTTGTATCACGGCCTCTCAACAAAAATGGCTCTACAAAATCTTGTAATTTTCTAGAAATTCAACCTTTAAAGTATATGAACCTCGACTATCATCCCAATATTGAGGGTATATGATAGACATGGCCTCCAATAATTCATCTCGAGGAAACCATTCTCTTATCTCTAATGATAATGATTTTGCAATTTCTATCAAGTTGTGTCTAACTGAAATTACAACATCATGAAATCAGTCTCTTGACATGAGGCACTGTTTGGTGCATCTTCCTCTCTTATCATTATAATAAAAGGGAGCCATATTCCCATGAACTACCATACATAATATCCCTTTTTCATCAAACTTTAAAAAAAAAAATCATCATTTTCTATATTGAATAACTCCAATTTGTAAATGCTAAACCTGTAAAAGACTCTGCCATAATATAAAAATTATCCAATGGAAGACATGTTAATTTTCTTCCTCTTGTGTATTCAGAGCTATACATCATGCGACTCTGAGCCATCTTCATGAAGTTATTCATTTCAGGAAGCATAGGAATCATTCCATCCAATGTTAATAATGTCTCTATATCAGTTAGTAGAAATAAAAGAGTTTGAGATTTTTCTACACTTGAACGATGTTCATACATCACCCCTACAAAGGCTGCATATTCATCGAATATTCTTTCAGCTGACCCCTTCACTGATATCCATCTTGTATCAACATATTTTAATAGTTTTTTTCCATTAGTAACACCATCAGAAAAAATTCTAAACTCTAAAAATAGTTTGGGACTATAAAAAAGTATGCATGAACCTTATTTACAAGATATTCAACATTTGAAACCAATGAAAAATTGCTCACTATTTTAAATGCAAGACTCATCCTATGAGCCATACAATGAATAATAGGCATATACAGTGAAGCTAAGAGTTGCAGTCTAGCACAAAGGCTATTCCTTTGTACTTGCACTACTAATGCTCCATCTGCTCCGACACCTATCAACTTTTTTGCAACATTGGAATGATCCATATCACAAATTTCCTTCAAACTATCATTAACAAGTTCATAAATATATTCTGTTGTAGAATTTTTGGTCATTTTATGAATTCCAAGTAGATAGGAATTCCTGATATGGTCATTGACCATATAAATTCTCATTCAAATCCATGAAGTATTATCAATACCTGTTACTTCATCCAAAGGAAGTGACAAAAATGTAGCATTTCCAATCTTCTCTTTCATATCGTCCTCTTACACTTGAGCTAGATACTTTCCCCATTCCCAACCATTCGATAAATATGAATGAGAAGATGGAAAATTAGGAACTTGAATAAAAGATATATCTTTCGTCATTTATGGATAATATGTCATAAGACGACCATTGGATAGGAGGTGAAATACATTGCTTAATTGTATCATATTTGATAACAAATTTGTTTGCATCATCTTTGCAAATTGATATGTGATGGTTCCTCCACTTTCCTCGAGTTTTTTTTTATTTAGTAAGAATTTATTATATTCCACTTAAAATTGTAGATGTCGACATTCACTAACAGATTTCCATCTGACAGTAGATTTATTCTCATCATTTGCATATTTCTTATCATACACCTTTCCAACATGCTTCTCTATTCTGTCTAACTTCATTTGCAATTTCACTACCTTGCCAAGTTTCCAACTACATGAAATGAATTTAACTTCTACTAAGGTCTCATTCTCATTTGTTGGAGGTATTGGTTCAATACATGGGTATCTTAAGACACAACCAACTTTGAATTTTCTCCCTATGTCCCATTTCCCTTTTTCCTTTCTCATGAATGCACAGTGTCACCTTTCAAGGAAAAATATTCAACATTTGAACTACCTATTTCAGATGGAAATGCATTTGTCTCACTTTGATCACTAGAGGAATGTATTCTACCATCCATTGTCTAGATTGCAGATGCATTCTCAAAAGTGTTGACTTATCTCTCAGCAATACCTTGCTCAAGAGAGCTTGAAGCATTAATAGGATGTGGATTATTGGATTGATTCTTTTGAAAATATAATATTACGTCCTTTTGTTTTGAGGTTCTATTTTTCTTTCCACAATACATGTTTGACATATTACTTAATATTCCAAAATTGAAAATCCAAATCGATATAGAAACCAAAAGTTAATCCTCCATGAGAAAAATGATATAAAATTAGTACAATGGCACATTATCAATTTATATTAAACTGACTTAGAATGAGTGTTTACATTAACTCTCTCAATGACTTTAAATCAAATCTTTCATTGACTCTTTCCTCAAAGGAAGTATAACACTAATACTACTGGAAGGTGTCAGTGAAACACAACTACACTGACTAGATTCAGTGCAAGTGGGGACTCCCCTTGTTATCTCGTCCCTTAATGGTTCAATAGACATGTAGGGACCTAAATATTGACAAACCAATAAACTAATAGAATCAGAGATTATGCTCGATCTTGGAATCCACTAGCCAGTTGAGGTCATTATTATGTTCAAATCACTTCAATGTGAGACACATTTCATATCATAAAAAGTTTTATATTGAAAGAAAAAAGCCTAACCTTATGTAGACCTCAAGCCTTTCTATTATCACTTTTCTATGCAATGAACATGAAATTTACCTCAAAGTGAATTTGACATTGGAAAATGAAGCTAATATTGAAAGCCAAAGAGAATAGGTATTGCAACATATTGGATAAACAAATCAAGATCAAAATAATTTACAAGCAAAGAAAGCCATATCAGTATCAATATAGTTTACAAGCAAGGAAATCCTAGATTATGACATTCCTATGGTGGTAAGAAGGTCACAAGTAAATAAAGTCAACGAAAGAAAATATTTTATATGCAATGGAAGACATTATCAGTTTAAGTACAAATCAACAAGCTCAAAGTACAACATTTTTGTTTGAAAAAAAATATGAATTTCTCTACATATGAGAAGAATATTGATATACCATATATGATCCACATTATTCTTTTGGAAAACAATCCATAGAATTCAAACAAGGATGACATACATCATGCCGATGCAGAAAAACATTCATGACATACACATATGTAGACTTTGTTTGATGTAACATAAAGGATCATTTCCTTATATGATGACAAATGTCTCCTATGGTGTGTACTCAATGACA
The DNA here is from genome assembly GCA_001517045.1 of Pseudotsuga menziesii. Classification (NCBI taxonomy): domain Eukaryota; kingdom Viridiplantae; phylum Streptophyta; class Pinopsida; order Pinales; family Pinaceae; genus Pseudotsuga; species Pseudotsuga menziesii. Next base: position 312,055 of record LPNX010074943.1, on the reverse strand, counting down.
TACACATATGTAGACTTTGTTTGATGTAACATAAAGGATCATTGCCTTATATGATGACAAATGTCTCCTATGGTGTGTACTCAATAGGTATATGATGCTCCATTTTTAACACAATTTCTATAATTTTTTATTCTCCAACATGAGATAACAAGCATTGACATCACAACAATGAATAATATATCAATTAATTCTAATCCCAAGTTGTACAACATGCAAATGATCCTTTGTATATTTAGCCAAAATTCCTATCTTTTGAAAGATCCACTAAATGAATATATGTATTTAGCATAACCTATCCTTTTCAATAAGGAAACTGATATACTCTATCTTCATCAACACAACCTAGATAGAACACTTATCCTTCATATTTTCTTTTTTATACAAAGCTAACAATGTATAGAAATTAGAGTAACAATATTGAGCATAATGTCAAAGGCTAACACCGCTGATATCTAACTTCATTTTTCCAATATACAATGATTATAAATGAAAGCATAATACATGTAATCGAGGAAAAAATATTTAAAATGGTTTGTTCACATGTCCAAAAGATTTTAATGTGCAGGCTAAATTTTTTTGAAGTAATGGTGAAATTGGGAAGATATCTAAAATGTTGGTTTTTCACTAAGAAAAATGAATTGACATCTTTCTATATGTTCAACACATTCACATACCATGGACTAATAATGAATAAATTAGCATTTCCTTTTGATTTCAATCATAATGTGTTAAGGTCCTATCCTTTTCCTCTCAAGGATTCAATGACATAACTGTTTACATTTAATGACCTGTATGGACAACATATCTTCCTTATAGAATTAGACCTTCCTACAGTTCATTGATAAACATCAATTAATTTAAATTGACAATTTGTAGATAAAAACCTTGTATTGGTTCATATTAATGCAATCTTTCAGCAAGTTTATAGGATTGGGGTGTGGGAACAGGGAAATGGATCCAAGGGATGTGTGGAGATACCTCCCAAATTTTGGGAAACATAGTGGAATAAGTCAAGGTCCCCAACATAGGGAATTCCATCCAAAATCCAAATAGGAAAATATATAAGACCCACTACTAAAGGAGAAAACCCCACAACTTCCTCATAGATAGAATGAGCACCAAAAGTAAAAGTAAAACTTGAAAAAATAAAGATGATCTTCGATATTTGATCTCTCTTACTTGTTCCAGCACTTCCTCTCTCAATCATGCGCCCCAGTTGAGAGAGTGTATGCGTGATAAATGGAAAGACTCACTTTGTATTTATACTATTTTCTGACTTGACATTAACTCAACAGGGCCGACTTCTCTAGGAGAGTCTAATAACCCTAGTGCCCCACAACTGCGAGGACTTTAACCCTTGAACAATAAGAAGGGTTACCCTCTATGAACTTACATGACTTGATTCCATTATTGATTCTCTTGATAGGAACATCGGGGACCGACATGACTTGATTACATTGCTTATACCCCTGATAGAAACATCGAGGTACAATACATAAGATATACATGTGAATACATTCCGAAGTTACAAATACATCAACAATTACAGCAGTTAGATATATCATCATCCTTCCACCTCCAGGTTCCCATGATCTTCTTCCATCACTGTATACTACTAGAGCGACTGCATCCCTTAACATGTTTCCACCGACATAGTTCCATATTAAACCGAGATCTATCAAGCACCGAGAGGGATCAAATTTCTTTAGGTATCAATTATTTTCTTGATGTGTAATACTTACGTTAAAAAGTTTACACCTCTAGAAATTTGATCCCTTTCTATGCTTGATAGATCAAGGTTTAAGATGGATCTTTCTTGGATTTAATTTTTTAAGTTTTTGTGTAAAATTGAAAATCTAACCGACATATGCTGTCGAATAGCTTTATTTTTTTTAAATATTGTTATCACATGCATTATATTACATTACATGACAAAATATCCTCCATACTCAGTTGTAGAGCACCTCACTACTCTTAGTGCAATTATGATGTTATTCAATCTCTTGAGTAACATATTGATCTGGTTTGACTTGGACTTCTATCTGGCTCTTTGAATCTCTTCCTTGGATAGTTGTTAGCTATATTTCAATTTTTGGTTAGCTTTGATGTACTTAATTTGACTTCTTATTCACTTAAAGTGCATCTCTCTTCATTTTGTTATTCCATTCACTATTATAATTTTCTCATAAATCTAATCTAAAGTTTCAAGCAGTTCAAATTTAAACTAAAATTTATCCTTTCCCTTGATTGCTTATGGGAATCTCAAGATAAATTTTTTTATTTTCTAATCAAATTGGACTCTCCACAATTTTTTTAGTTTGATAAATAGAATGCAACCCCTAGTTTCACCCCATTTAGACTAGAACAACACCCGTCCAAACAGAGAGATCTCCATCAATGACAAGTGTTTGTTATTTACAGTTGTCATGTGGATTTTCCTATGCATATTTTCGATGACAGGAAAATACTTTTTATAGAATCTAGAGCCATTGAGCATATCTTGTTTGCAGAGATATTTCTATGACAATTCAATTTTTTTCAAAACTAATATTACTTGGAGTTAGCCCAACATGGAAACCTAATTTTTGAAAGTGGAAATGATATCAGAAATGAAAAATTGAACTTGTATAGTTTAGCCCATGAGACAAACTTTCTACAGGTTGTTCTTCACTAAAGACATGGTTTTTATGTGAAAAATTTAGCACCCAACCAAGTATGTGGCTCTAATGTTTCCTAATGTAATCACAACAGTTTTGGACCTGACCGCATCAAGCATTAAGCATGGAGTGGGAAAATATTAATTTTTTTCTAAACTTTGACGCAGTAAAATACCCTAGTATTGGAAAGCAAATCCTTACGGAGGTAGTTTCATTTTGTAGAAAAAATAATTTATGTTAAAACATATAGTAGCCCTCAAACATTTAACTGATGAAAAACGTTTTCCAGAATGTCATCCAAACTCTTTGTTTACAAATAGGATGTCAAATAAGATATATTTTATATCATGGGAGAAACAGCTAATAGACTATATACATGTGCATTTTACCACTGTTTTAAAATCCTCAAGATGAGAAACAAAATCCTCTCCTTTAAACTGATAGCTCATTGACATTAGTGAATTCTAGATTATTGTAACATGATAACAAGTAATATACTATATTGGTAATATCAAGTCTATTAGATATTAATTTTGGTAATGAAAAAGGAAAACCTAATTCATCTAAAGTGATGTGCATTAAGGAAACTCATACAAGTCAAAGGAATGTAATTGCATGTTGAAAAATGATTGTAGCAGATATATGCACAATAGGAATGGATCCGCTTTCCTTTAGTATTAGTCTATCTTTTATTATCCCATGTTGCATTTATGTTTATGAAAGAAGGATTGAAAGAAGGACTTGGCCTATGGACACACATTCATAGGTTCCCTGAGGTTTTCCAAATTCTCCTCTCATTCCATTTTTCAACTTGTGTCCCAATATAGGGTTATTATTGATCATAGTAACAAAACAGTCCAAATTTACAGCAAATATTTCAAAGACTCCTCATTTACAGTGGTTGGTACACTTTAATATATTTTATTCCCCTTGGCCTACTAGATGTTCCCGTTCATTGAACATTGATAAATTATCTTCTCTTATTATCTATCCCAAAAAATAATTGGATACCAGAAGACTACGTTTACAAATAATAAATTTGGAATTTTGATCAACTTGACAATTAAACTTGTATGCTTCAAATTTTGTTTATGACATTGTGCATCTTCCCACAAAACTAAAACAATCCTCCCATGTTCAGAGCTGATTCTATCTACTTGTAACTTGTAAGTTTTCATACTTTTGACATGAAATTTTACATTATCAGACCAAAACAGATTTCATCATGAACAAGGGCATTTCCTGAGAATACTGTGATATAGATATGTTTTCATATATGAAAATAAAATTAAGAAGTCATACAATTAGTGGATTTTGAAAAAAAATTAGTCGATCAACTTTTAAGCCAAGTCATGTGACTATGGGAAATAGGACATGTAGGACATGTTGCTACAATTATCTGACATAGGACATCCCAAAATAAAAGGAAGGACACATGAACCAACAACGGAGCTGATTTTATCCCCTCTAGATTTGATAGATACAACAAAATAAACATAACACAACCATCTGAAATTCTTTGGAGATTCCAAGCTTTTGATGAATTGGGCAAATAGCAGAAGCATAATTAAAATGTTTTGAGAGCCCCAATAATGAAGATCGTGCTGGGTGTAGAACACCCGTTTGATGATATCTCTTTTATTCATATGGATACATCTAGTCACTATATCAATATAAGTGTCAAATGATGATCAAACACAAAACACTAAAATATTCAATACACAAAATATAAGTTTTTAAGTTAGAACCGTAAACTCTAATTTTCTCAGAGTCATTTGATGTCATCAAAATAAAAATATATTACAGAGAATTATTTACTGATACAATAGGTGGAAATACCAATGGAAAATACAAAACATGTTAGATACTATAACTGTAGATGGAAGAATCTCATAGCCCGTTAGACACAGGACAATGCAGCATAAGCAGGTGTAACTATAGATTCTGGAGGACTACAAAAAATGGCATACATAGAATCTTCCGAAAGAGTAATAGAAGTGTAGATATTACAACCATTAGTGGAGTATTTGAGAGTGAAGTGGAGGAAATTAAAATCAATAAAGTGGAGAAAAAATAAAAACCAACAAGTAAACATGTTTACAGACAACAATCAAACTCACCTACAGTTATGGAAGGAAAAGTTGAATCAGATATGGCACCTGCTACAAATATAGTAAATGAGATTTCTAAGAAAATTTCTATCATTTATTATTGTCATTGTAGATGTGAAAAAGGGACTATCCTTTGACACCAAACTATGGATCAAATACAAAGAGTATCAAGGAATATTTGCTTCATGCAAACCATCAATCATATTGCAAAGCCTCTTCTTTGCTTCCAACTGAACCTACAATGTAAAAATGGAAAACATAATCACTTTGAGAATCCCTCACCATTACTTATTCAAAATTCATCCGGTTTATTCAAATGCCTCATTAAAATAAACCTAACACTAGAATATGATGAAAATTGGACTTTAATCAAAATGAGAACCTAAAACCAAGGGATGCTGGATATAAAGGGGACGTACCTTCCTTTCCATAAAAATGATAGGATCAATATAAACTAGGAATATATGGACCTTCCACACACATTATGTTGAAATTCAAAATCTACCATTGATCCAATACAACATAATAACATATTTATGGATGTATAGAGAATTTTATAATAGGACATAATTTAATTTTCCAATATGAAATCATAGAAGTTAGGACAACAAGGATATATTTAAAAATAGAGGCACAGAGAATATTACTTGTGATCAGGAGACGTGAGGCTATATGTGTGGAATGCACCAACACTCTTTTCTTTCAGATTTAAATTTTTCTTTGAAAGTTGGACACTATCTATGTGAAAATATAGGCCCCAACTTTGGAAAACTCCAACTACATTTCCTATCACAAACAAGAAATACAATGTAATAGCTAATTATTAAACCTCAATATTAAATAACTAACATCAAGAAAATGCAGTCCCAATCATCAATGTTACAACAAAAAACACAAAATATAGAGTCTCTTTTTACCTTAAATGCAATTTCAAACTGACATGTAGCGATCTTGCTACCATATAGACTTTTCAAGCTACTTCAAAAATAGAGGAACAACAACATTAGTCAAATAACATGAATCACATCATCAACAACAAAAAATGTAGACTCAAGAATCACAAATGGAATGTGTCAATGAAACACAACTGCACTAACTCAATTCAGGGAAATTGGGGACTCCAGTTGTTATCTCATCACTTAATGATCCACTAGACATGTGGTGACCTGAATCCTAACAAACTGATAAAATGATTGAAACAGACATTATGCTCGATCTTGGCCTTCATTAGTGAATTGTGTTCGTGGAGGCTAATACAATTATGCATTGAAACTATGCCAATTGATTATTGCATTAGATGAATGTTTGTTCCATGCCAATAAGTATCCTATGATCAATGCATGTGAACCTAGTGCATATACCATTTTTCTCTTCGCTTAGCTATGTAGAGCTCATTTATTTTTTTGAATAATGATAACTATTTACAAAGAAAATATACAATCAACATAAAAGAATCAGGATTCAAAAAAGTGAAGACAATTAATCCGTGCAGCTAAAAGGTAATAAAAACATCTTTTCTCAAACCCTAAATAAATGGAAATTGACTAAAACCAATATTGATTCAAGCTACAACAAATGGTTAAATCAAGCATCTAATGAGAACTAGAAGCATTCAAGGGACTAACACAATATTTAACCAAAATACTCACAAACTTCAAAAATCGACAAAATGCTTCAAACAAAATCAATAAACAAACCATAAACATTTTTCAAGATATTCTTACTATTCACCAACATGGTTCCATGTACTTGAATGATCCCATTCTTGCTTAGAGAAAGTGTTGTGAAATTAGTTTTTTATCCTTTAATGTTAGGACACTATCTATGTGTAGAGATATCTCCTAGGCCTAGCTTTCTCAAATTCCAGCGTCATTTCCTGTCACATACAAGAAAGAGACAATGTAAGAGATAAATATCAAAACATTAATATTAAAATAAGCTGCATGAAGGTAACGTAGCTCAAATAATCAATGTTACAACAAAAGTGTACAATGTAGAATCTATTTTTACCTAAAACACAACCTCAAATTCATATATAGTGATCACCAACAAGGGTACATGGAACACCTGGATTTAAATAAGACTTAAGAGTCGTTAATGTGTATTAGATCATATACAATATTAGTTGAAATTCATTTTCCAATTGACATTCTGAACATGGCCTTCTCCAAATGAACCTTCGTTGTGATCATCCAAAACATTATGTTCCACATCAATTTCACTAGAGAAATTTGTTATATTGTTTTCTCCCCTTCTTTCACGATCTAATTGTGAAAGAGCTAATGCTCTTTCATATGGAAAATTATCGACCTCATACTTTGTTACATATAATATTAAGCATGTATACACATTTTTATCAAGATTGTTCCTCAACTTTGACTTCAATAATGTCAATGCACTAAACATTATCTCATCCTCCACTAATCCCAAAATCATGGTATGACATAAATCCACTAATTTGAAATATTCTGACATTCTTTTCTGTAGCATTTCGCTACCACTGAGCTTAGTCCATAATATTCTAATTGCACCATATTATTTATTATCTGATTGAGAAAATTTGTCCCACATTGTTGTAGCAAATCATTTAGATTGATATATCATTTTTTCTTGATCTAAAATACCTTGAATATGTTCTTCTTGTATCACGACCTCTCAACAAAAATGGCTCTACAAAATCTTGCAATTTTCTAGAAATTCAACCTTTAAATTATATGAACCTCGACTATCATCCCAATATTGAGGGTATATGATAGACACGGCCTCCAATAATTCATATCGAGGAAACCATTCTCTTATCTCTAATGATAATGATTTTGCAATTTCTATCAAGTTGTGTCTCACTGAAATTACAACATCATGAAATCAGTCTCTTGACACGAGGCACTGTTTGGTGGATCCTCCTCTCTTATCATTATAATAAAAGGGAGCCATATTCCCATGAACTACCATACATAATATCCCTTTTTCATCAAACATAATAAAAAATAAAAAAAATCATCATTTTCTATATTGAATAACTCCAATTTGTAAATGCTAAACCTGTAAAAGACTCTGCCATAATATACAAATTATCCAATGCAAGACATGTTAATTTTCTTCATCTTGTGTATTCAACACTATACATCATGTGACTTTGAGCCATATTCATGAGGTTATTCATTTCATGAAGCATAGGAATAATTCCATCCAATGTTAATAATGTCTCTATATCAGTTAGTATAAATAAAAGAGTTTGAGATTTTTCTACACTTGAACGATGTTCATACATCACCCCTACCAAGGTTGCATATTCATCGAATCTTCTTTCAGCTAGCTCCTTCACTGATATCCATCTTGTATCAACATCTTTTAATAGTTTTTTTCCATTAGTAACACAATCAGAAAAAATTCTAAACTCTAAAAATCGTTTGGGACTACGACGAAAGTATGCATGAACCTCATGTACAAGATATTCAACCTTTGAAACTAATGAAAAATTGCTCACTATTTTAAATGCAAGACTCATCCTGTGAGCCATACAATGAATACTAGGCATATACAGTGAAGCTAAGAGTTGCAGTCTAGCACAAAGGCCATTCCTTTATTCTTGCATTACTAATTCTCCATCTGCTCCAACACCTATCAACTTTTTTGCAACATTGGAATGATCCATATCGCAAATTTCCTTCAAACTATCATTAACAAGTTCATAAATGTATTCTGTTGTAGAAATTTTGGTCATTTTATGAATTCCAAGTAGATAGGAATTCCTGATATGGTCATTGACCATATAAATTCTCATTCAAATCCATGAATTATTATCAATACCTGTTACTTCATCCAAAGACAATGACAAAAATGTAGCATTTCCAATCTTCTCTTTCATATCGTCCTCTTCCACTTGAGCTAGATACTTTCCCCATTCCCAACCACTCGATAAATATGAATGAGAAGATGGAAAATTAGGAACTTGAATAAAAGATAGATCTTTCATCATTTATGGATAATATGTCATAGGATGACCGTTGGATAGGAGGTGAAATACATTGCTTAATTGTATCGTCTTTGATAACAAATTTGTTTGCATCATATTTCCAAATTGATATGTGATGGTTCCTCCACTTTGCGCGAGTTTTTTTTTCATTTAGTAAGAATTTATTATATTCCACTTAAAATTGTAGATGTTGACATTCGCTAATATATTTCCATCTTGCAATAGATTTATTTTCATCATTTGCATCTTTCTTATCATACACCTTTCCAACATGCTTCTTTATTGTGTCTAACTTCATTTGCAATTTCACTACCTTGCCAAGTTTCCAACTACATGAAATGCATTTAACTTCTACTAAGGTCTCATTCTCATTTGTTGGAGGTATTGGTTCAACACATGGGTATCTTAAGACCCAACCAACTTTGAATTTTCTCCCTATGTCCCATTGCCCTTTTTCCTTTCTCATGAATGCACAGTGTCACCTTTCAAGGAAAAATATTCAGCATTTGAACTACCTATTTCAAATGGAAATGCATTTGTCTCACTTTGATCACTAGAGGAATGTATTCTACCATCCATTGTCTAGATTGCAGATGCATTCTCAAAAATGTTGACATATCTCTCAGCAATACCTTTCTCAAGAGAGCTTGAAGCATTAATAGGATGTGGATTATTGGATTGATTCTTTTGAAAATATAATATTATGTCCTTTTGTTTTGAGGTTCTATTTTTCTTTCAATAATCCATGTTTAAAATATTACTTAGTATTCCAAAATTGAAATTCCAAATCGATATAGAAACCAAAAGTTAATCCTCCATGAGAAAAATGATATAAAATTAGTACAATGGCACATTATCAGTTTATATTAAACCGACTTACAATGAGTGTTTACATTGACTATCTCAATGACTTGAAATCGACTCTTTCATTGAATCTTTCCTCAAAGGAGGTATAAGACTAATACAACTAGAAGGTGTCAGTGAAACACAACTACACTGACTAGATTCAGTGCAAGTGGGGACTCCACTTGTTATCTTGTCCCTTAATTGTCCAGTAGACATGTGGGGACCTAAATCTTGACAAACCAATAAACACATAGAATCAGAGATTATGCTCGATCTTGGAATCCACTAGTCAGTTGTGGTCATTATTGTGTTCAAATCACTTCAATGTGAGACACATTTCATATCATAAAAAGTTTTATATTGAAAGAAAAAATCCTAAAACACATATTTCATTAAATTTGGAAATATTCTATTACAAGGACTTCATCCACATTGATTTCTTTTGG